>WUAM01000341.1:4422566-4441720 GCA_024336885.1 Actenoides hombroni
TCAGTCAGGTACATCGTTTTCTCTATTTTTAGGCCTGCAGCAATTCAAAAACAGAATTCAGGCTGAAGCCCAATTACAGCAGCTTGCAAATTAGCAATCTTTTCAGTAGATAACAGTATCTTCATGTCAGGTTTCCTGTCAGGTTGACGCTGATGTTCCTGAGCAGTCAGTATGCTCAGGATTTTTCTTACAACAGGTCAAGTAAGTCATACACAATTTGCTAACTAATAAAGTCAAAGTATAACTACATCTTAAATTTGGAGAACCAATTAAATAGTTTCTGATACGATGCTTTTAATCTCAAGGGTTACTATTCTATTTTGTTGTGGTTTAGCTCCAGCTGGGAGCCGAGCATCACGCAGCGCTGGCTCACCGCAACCCCCCACCCCAGCCCACAAAAGGGGAAGGAGAAGATGCAGAAAAATGCAAAAACCCCATGGGTTCAGATAAGATGGTTTTAATACAACAAAGCAACAAGGGGAAACAACAAAATGACAATAGCAGCAATGAAACAATATACATAAAGAAGCAAAATGTACGGAATGGAGAAAACGGAGCTGTGTCATGCACATTCCTGCTCCTCACCCAGCCCCGAGTCCTGCCCGTATATACCGGGCATCAAACAACACACTCCCTGCAGTGTTGTCTGTCCTCATTTTGATGCCTCCTCTTGTCTTCTGGTGAAAATTAACCCTATCGTAGACAAACCCAGGACATTATCCACTCCTTATTCTATACCGTCTATGTCACATACGGCATGTTATTTAACAATTAACAACATACAATTCAATTCACTGGTCATTCTCATCCCAAAATAAGTCCCCCTGCAGTACAAATGTGTCCTGCCTCATCACCCACCAGATGCACCCAGGTCCTTGAGCAAAAGCAATACTATGGATGGGTTTGCCTTTGCCTGAAGCAGGACTAACCCAGACCATCTTCCCTAAGACATTCTTCATGTGCACTACAGGGACTTTATCCTCTTCTACAGCATGTGGCAGTTTTGATTGGGCAGGGCCAGCTCAATATGTAGATCTTCTTGTGCTGACCAAGCAGGTGGCCTTTGTTAAATGTATGTCCCAGTTTTTGAAGATTGAATCCTCCATTCTTTTCAGTGTAGTTTTTAACAGTCCATTGTATCATTCAGTTTTCCCAAAGGCTGGTGTGTGATGGGGGATGTGAAAGACCCACTCTAGGCTGTGCTCTTTGGCCCAGGCATCTATGAGGCTGTTTCAGAAACAAGTCCTGTTGTTAGGCTTGATTCTTTCTCTGCCATCATGTCACCATAAAACTTGCTTTTCAAGGCCCAGGATGGTGTTCCAAGCAGTGGCATGGGGCACTGGATATATTTCCAGCCTTCTGGTGGTTGCTTCCACCATTTTAAGCACATGGTGCTGCCCTTGGTGGGTTTGTGGGAGTGTGATACAGTCAGTCTGCCAGGCCTCTCTATACTTATATTTAAGCCATCTTCCTCCATAACACTGGGACTTAAATTGCTTGGCTTGTTTGATCACAGCACATGATTCACATTCATGGGTGACCTCTGCAGTAGTGTCCATGGCCAGGTTGACCACTCAGTCTTGAGCCCATCTGTATGCTGCATCTCGTCCTTGATGACCCAAGGTATCATAGGTCCACTGAGCTATAAATAATTCATTATTGCCAGTCCAAAGCCACCTAAACCACTCCAATCTTGGCAGCCTGATCCACCCACTGGTTGTTCTGATGTTCTTCTGTGGCCTGACCCTTAGGTACATGGGTACCACATGGCATACCTTCACCACCAGGCTCTTCACCTGAACAGCAATATCTTGCCATAATCCAGCAGTCCCAATGGGTTTACCTTGGTGCTGCCAGTTGCTCTGTTTCCATTGCTATAACCACCCTCCTCCCCTAGTGACATCCCAAAATCTTTGGTCTCTGGCCAGTTTGTGATCAATTCCAAGATTCCTGGGTGTCTGGGGCTCCCTTTTCCAGCCTGTTGTGTTATCAGTGCAACACACTTACTCCATGTGGTATCAGTTACATGGTGTACAGAGGAAACCCTCCTGTTGAACATCCAGTCCAGAACTGTTAGTCAGGGTGCTAGGAGGAGTTGTGCTTCGGTGTCAACTGCTTCTGAGGCAGCTCAAAGTCCTTCATATGCTGCCAAGATCTCTTTTTCAGTTGGAGTGTAGTTGGCCATGGATCCTTTGTATCCCTGACTTTACAATACCAGTGGTTGGCCACACATCTCCCCAGGTGCTCTCTGCCAGAGGCTCCAGGTAGGACCATTCTTCCCAGCTGCAGTATAGAGCACATTTTTAATATCTTAGAATCATAGAAACATAATGTTAGGTGTTGGAAGGAACCTCGGAAGATCATCAAGTCCAACCCTCCTGCCAAAGCAGTTTCACATAGGTCAGGTTGTACAGGAATGAGGGTTTTGAAAGTCTCCAGAGAAGGAGACTCCACAACCACTCTGAGCTTGTTCCAGTGCTCCGTCACTCTCACAGTAAAGAAGTTTTCCCTCATGTGGAGGTGGAACTTCCTGTGTTCCAGTTTGTACCCATTGTCTCTGGTCCTATCAGCACTGAAAAGAGGCTGGCCCTTTCTACTTGACACCCACCCTTCAGATATTTCTAAACATTAACAAGATCCCCTCTCATCTGTAGGGCGGAAGAAATACTTCCTTCATATTGCCAGAGTTGGCCAGCCTATTTATCCACCATTTGTCCCTGGCACTCTTTATAGAACACAACTGCCAGTGAGTTGGCATATAATGGTGGTGCATTTTGTAGGAAATTCTGCCACATGGGTGGTGTGCATTCGACTTCATCTGGATTTGTGGGTGACTGATGTCCAACACCGCTAATTCCTTCTGGTACTGGAATACCTCTCTTCATGGTGGTCTACTTGCCTAGGTGACATGTAACATCCTCCTTGAAAGGGTACCTTTCCTTTACACTCAATAGGAGTCACCTCCAGAAGCTGAGGGCTTGTGTCTGTTTTCCAATTGCCTTGTCAAAGCCTCTTTCCCTAGACAGGGATCCCAGCTGCTCGGCTTCCCTACCCTCTAATTTCAAGCTACCAGTCCTGTTATCCCAGCATCAGAGTAGCCAGGTGATGATCTGCTCACCTGGCTAAGACTGAAATCTTTCCATGTATCTTACAGCTCACTGAGGGACAGGGATCAGGTGATCACCTCTAGCTTGTCATCTTGTTCTCCCGATGGCCCTGGCTCATTGTCATCTCTCACAATGCAAACGTTTTTTGTGTATTTCTTTTTCTGGATAGGAATGACTGACACTGGCACAGGTTGGTTCTCTGGTTCATCAGCAGCATCTGCCAGTCTGTTTTTAGGTTTAGAGATCTTCTCTTCCCTTTGAGGGCACTGAATAATGTTGAAAAGGACTCAGTAGGTATGGGCAAGGTCCTAACACATTGCAGTGAGTTGTGTGTCTCAGGAATTGTCAGGTTGACAGCATAACTTTTCTAAATATCTTGCTAGTTTATCAGGATCCTGCACTTGTTCAGGTGTGAAATTCCAAACCATGGGAGGTGACCACTCCTCCAGGCACTTGCCCATACTCTGCCATACACCTTGCCACTCGTAATTATCCGTCCTTGGGGCAGACCTCTGGGTGATATTCTTGGACAAGAATTATACAACCTTAAACAAGACTTGCTAAACATTCAAAAGACATAGCACCGAGAGCACGTTGGCCTGGGTGTGCCATGTATAGTCAAATTTCTAAAAATCTGAGAGAGCCTCCTCCCCTGTCTCACCCATGGATTGGGTGAGATCACTAACATATTAAAAGGCCATATACACATACCAGCCTAGCCTCATGCCCAGTGACATAAGCATACAGTAAGTTGATAATATTCAGTATAACAACACAAGAGTACTGACCCATTTCCCAGAGGTGATAAGCACCATCGGGGGGAACACAGAGCACATAAAGGTTTACACAACACCACCGTGAAAACAAAGGTGCTAACATGGTGAACATGCACTATTTACTGCATTAACGTGAAGTGTGTGTAGCAATCTGGTTTTCAAGTGCTTTGGTCAGATTCTGTCCTTATCTCAACCCCTTCGAGCCCCACAGTGGGCACGAAAAAGGCTGTCATGGTTTAGCTCCAGCTGGAAGTCAAGCACCACACAGTGCTCGCTCACTGCCCGTCCAACCCCAACCCTCCAAACAGGAATGAGAAGAGGCAGAAAAGTGCAAAAATCCCACGGGCTAAGATAAGAAGATTTCAACAAAATAATGCAACAGGGGAAACAACAACAATAACAACAATGAAACAATGTACAGAAAGACGTGAAAGCTAGTGAAAGGAGAAAATGGGGCCCTGCCGTGCATCATCACTCACCAATCCACCCCTCAGCCTGAAAGGGTGGGCTTTTCCCACCCCGCACACCACCTTTGTATACTGGGCATGACATCACTATGCTATCAAGTAACACACTGCCTGGTTTGGTTGTCTATCCTGATTGTGACCCCCTCCCCCTATGAATTTATGGTGAAAATTAACCCTGTCCTAGCTGAACCTAGAAAAATTTACAGACTTGTATGAAACACACATAACATTTTAATCATCCACAATTGAAATATGATCTTCTATAAACTGAAACAAAGCAATTCTTTAACATACAGCTTTATTTCTGTGACTTCATACTTAGTACAATTTCTGTCTTAAAGTTGAAGTAATTGTCTGAATTTACATTGACTCCTAGGAGTTCTAAAGAAGTTCATCACCTCATGAGTGATGATGTCATGATATTGTGCCCCAGTGAAGCAGCATATAATATACAATTAAATTTGGGAAAATTGAGTAGACTGAAAATTATGGTTCAACCTTGAGTTTACCCAAGGTTAACAGTTGCTTCAAGGGGCACTTGCTTGAGCACCTCTATGAAGTATCTTGGGGCTATTAAAAATAAATACACTCTTAGGAAAAAAAGTAGCCTCAGCTGGAAGCTCATCAGCATACTTTAAATTAAAACTTATCTGTGTAGGTTTTCCTGCAGCATCAATCTCTGTAGCATATATGTTATAAAGCACAAGAACACAGAGAAGTCTGGAATCCACCTAGAACACTCACAACTATACCAGAATTGCTGTGTACTTCAGGCTGCATCTTCAACTTACTCCTATTCTGGATCTTTATCCTCATCCCTTTTGAGGTAGTTGGGTATATATCAGTGCTTTCTGCCTACAGAGTAGGAAAGATGACTTACCTGTTCCCCGTTCCCAGAGCTGTAGCTCTCTAGTGCTTACTCTACTATGCACCTGGTCCTAGGCAATGAAGAGGTGCAGTGGCTACAGTTCCACTTCCCTTCACAAAACAAAATGGGACTATGCTTCTGAAAACACAAAGGAAAAAAGATTTATAATTCACCAGAATATGGTGAATTCCAGCACATGGAAGAAAAGAAGGTTATCAAGAGTAGCCAGCATGGATTTACTACAGGGAAGTCATGTCTGACTAATCTGATAGCCTTCTATGGTGGTGTGACTGAATGGGTGGATGCAGGGAGAGCAGTGGACATTGTCTACCTTGATTTCAGCAGGGCTTTTGATACTGTCTCCCATAGGGTAGGACAAGAGGTAATGGTAGCAAGGTGAAACACAGGAAGTTCCATCTCAACATGAGGAGAAACTTGTTCACTGTGAGAGTGACAGAGCCCTGGAACAGGCTGCCCAAAGAGGTTGTGGAATCTCCCTCTATGGAGACATTCAAGACCCTCCTGGATCTGTTCCTGTGTCGCCTGCTCTAGGTGTTCCTGCGTTGGCAGGGGGGTTGGACTTGATGATCTCCACAGGTCCCTTCCAATCCCTACCATTCTATGATTCTATGACTCTATGATTATTTTTTTTCTTCTTTAAAAAACAATTCTGCATTTTTTCCCTTACTCAAGTATGGTAGAAACATTTAGCAAAAGTGGAGAATTTCTAAGTCTATTTAGAAGAACTGAATTGTAAATTTATTTATTACAGAGAAAATATAAATTTATATCATAACATTCTTTATTTAAATTTAGTTTCTTATTTTTTAAAATTGTAAATGTTCACTTTCAGATAAATCTCATGTACTTAAGTGAAGAAAACAGAAAAAACCCTAAAAACTCTTCTCTTATTACAGAAAGTTGATTTTTTATTGGATGTACTTTTAAGAGGGAGGCTGTTTTCTTGATCAAGGAGAGTTAATTAACCAATTTAATCAGGTTTTGATCAAACCCCAAACAATTAATAGGTCTTAACATTCATGGAGGGAATAATCTAGCCTGGCCTTGATCCAGTGCTTGAATAAAGAAGAAAAATGCCTTGAATTGTCAGTGGGTGGGAGATGGGAACTACTTGAAGCCCTGAAAGACTTAGGTGTTCTCCCTAGAGCCTCATGCCCTCTCTTCTGTACCATCCACATTCTCATCGCATCCACTGGTTATCTGAAATGGAGTTCTGCAAGACACCCCATCTCGAGACTGAAAAAATCAACCGATCATTGTGAAAAAATAATGATACTTTAAGCACTTATACCCAACATGTGAGTATTTACTAGGTGTTCTTTCAGTAATTAGGACCTAGTGCTTTGAAGAAGAGAGCTTTGGCTATACCTCTAACCTTCTTGAAGAAAAACTGACATGAGGAGATAAATCCTGTTTGTAGTGGGTGTTCAATGCAGTTTGAAATAATTTCAGACTGTCAGCTTTCAGGTAGTTCCCATGTGTACATATACTTTCTGAAGTTTCTATTTTTATCAATGTTTCTCCTGAAATTTCTTTGGTTTGTTTTCCTAGGCCTAGCACAGATAAAGTGCTCCAGTAAGAGAAGAAATGGAGGACCTGAAGAGATTAAAAAATCCAGGTAAGTTTCCCTAGATAATTTAGTGGAGGCTTTTATTCTTCTTTTCTGTATTCTTTTGCTACCTCCATCTGGAATAATTTTCCAGGAAAGATAGTCCTTTTCCTACTCAGTCCTTCTTATTGTAAGATTTTTTTTTAATCTTTTATTTTATTTTTTTTTTGCTTCGTGCTATTTTGGAAAAGTAATAGGATGCAAGTAGGCTACTCTTATCTGAAGTGGCTTTATAAGTAGGACAAAGTCTGAATCTCTTAGCACAAACTTGCACAAAAGTACAGATCCTTATTATTTTTTGCAAAGTTTTACTGATATTGGTATTATATAACACACAATACATGGCTAAATTTAAACACAACTTCAAATAAAAAAGGTAGCATTAATTCTTTTATACCTCATCTGATTTTAGAATAAACAATTGTGAGGCTTGATTCTTTCTTTTTATTTTTTTTCAGATATTTGTTCTGAACCCTTTGGCTTTGCAATGCACTTGGAAATGTCATCGGAACAGACTTTTTTGTTATGACAACAGAAGTGTCTTATTAAAAGCAGACTGTCTTATGGAGTCATTTCTACTTTGTTCAGAAACAGCAGGTACACAGTTCAGGTGCACAGCTGTATAGGTGCACTGGAGTGGTGAGAGCAAGTAGTTAATTCAATTTTTAACTCCAGAGAATTTCTGGGCTATAGTCTCTGGATGCTGTCAACCTCCTCACGTCAGATGCCTTCCCCATCTTCCCTAGACAGCTTTTACTGCTCAGTCTGATGTCTTGCTAGAGATATCAACCCCTGCTGTAAGACAGAAACCCTCTTATTTTCCTTATGCTTTTGTTGTAGCTCTAGGCTACAACAGAGTAGAGCTCTGGGCTCTAGCCTGTCTCATTTTTTTTCCCACAACCTTGTGCTAGTGTTTCAGAACATTTCTGCTGTCAAAAAGCGACGGTTTAGTGGGAAAATATGTGAAACAACCAGGTAAAAAGAGAGGTGATTTAAACAGGGCACTATGACAGATCTCCATCTGTGCAGTTCATCTGTTGTATGGGGCCTCCTGGATGGGAACTAAAAATGTGCTAATAGGCTGCAACATTTCTAAGGTATATAAACAGTATATATTATATATATATATATGCTTCTTTTGATGTATGAATTGAAAAATATTGTAACAGCCTTTAAAATGTCACAATATGACAAAGAGAAGTTCTGTGTAAATTACAGGGGGAACATATTGAAGGGAAATGGAGTGAGCCTTAAAGGAAAAAAAGAAGTGCCACATTTGTCAGCCATTGATGCTGCCGATGACTGGGAAACATAGGTAATCAAATCAGATATTACTGCCTGTTAAGTATCTTCTAGAATTTCATTTTATTGCCTTATTTTTCTGTTTTGCAATCTTGCCCTCAGGAATCCTGTACTTTGCTAAAGGCAGGCATATTCAAGCTTATCAGGTGTCAGATGGAGCCAAATGAAAACAGATCTTCTACAAGTATGTACTCCCTCAGGGCTTGAAAGCCAAGTAAAAGTTTTGAGTTTGGATATTTCTGGGCCCTGAGACATATTTAAGGAACTCTAGAACTGCTGTACATGTCATACTTAGCCCAAAGGACTAGGAGAAATGTTGTACCATTAGATGTTAGGACATTGTAAACATTTCCTGGTGAGCATGAAACAGAACTTTTATCGGTATGAATGCCATATATGAAAACTGCCTTATAAGAAGTGTTTTTAGAAGTAAGTTAAACATTTCTCCGGCTAACCAGCAGCAGTTTTTGTATGGGAAGTGGTTTAGGCAGAGCAAACTTGCCTACGTCCACAGCATACTGTCAGTAGAGCTAATGAACTCTTCCACAGCTTCTGTTAGGCATCAAAACTGAGGCTCCAATCTATGGAGGCAGCTGAAATGTCATATTTGGCCATGCTCCTACATGAGGTTTTCATGAGGATTGCCAGAGTAAATGGGGATCAACAGTATGTGATACACACTCTTTTGATTTTCAGGTGCAATGATAAATTGAAGTATTTATTGAAGCTTAGGAGAGAAAAGTTCTCATTGTTTCAGAAGGTATCTGAACATAGCTTTATTTCCTTAATTTTCAAGAGTCAGATTATATTAGTATTTGCTCATCCACAAGAACACTACTAAGAATTGTTTGAGAAATAGCATACGCAGTTCATTCTTAGAAGATGGAAACTGCAGCTGATTTGGCAAGATTGGTGTGTGAATCTGAGACGTAAAGTTGCTCCTAATGAGGCACACAATCCTTCCTGTGAGTGCATTGCCAACAGTAAAGCTGCAAGAAGAATGGGCTTCAAAAGGCAATAAGAAAATGGCTTATGCTTTTCTAGTGAAAGTTTTGACAGCTATTAAGACACCTAAACTGCATTTTTAGACGAAATCACATATTATTTAGATTTTGTTTAGCTGTTTTCTTAAGCAAGTAAACAAGTATTGTATTGCCAGAGTTGCTTAAATGTTCCTCTGATGATAGAATGACTTATGAAAATCTATGAGCCAGGCAAGATCTTGCAAAGATTTGTAACAATTCTTAGCACTTACATACCTTATGCTTACTAACAAGGAGAGACTGATATATTTTTCAGCAGTACTGAAACTTGTACAAGAATATGGGGTTTATGACCTGCTACTGAAATACCCTGTAATGGCCACATTAAAGTCATAACAATTGTGTGACCCATGGTGTATGACTGTGGACAAAGAAATTGCTTATCTGAGGGAATAGATTTTTGCCTCAGCCTATTCCAGAAAAAAAAGAGGAAATTATTGCTAAATTCATGACATTCACTCTGGTACTGAAAGGGATATCTCTAAGTGAACAACTAAATATTAATTCTGTAAAAGCTCTGTACACGAGTTTAGGGAATGATGGCAAATTATACTAATCAGAAGTTGGGTAATATTGTATAGCATAACACAAAATACAGATCCAAAATTTTGGGCAGCCTGGCAACACTTCTTTGCACTCCTTATGTTTCATAAATTATTGAATCACAGAACAGTAATTTACTGGGCTGAATTTGTTATACGTGATTAAAAAGTCTTCCCTCTCTAATCCAAGAGAATAAAGTAACATTCTAATAATTGCATAAGCTTTAAAACAGACTAGTCATTTAAAACCAATTAGTATTAACGGGGTGCTTCTCCATGAATATCAGCTCCATTTTGTTTGGTTTTTTTTAGAAAACTGCATAATAAGGAAGTGAAAGTTGTAGATAGCTATAAATTCTGACAGAAAAAAAAGACTCTTTCCTATTTTTCCAGCTATATGTATATATATTCAGAGAAAAACTGAGAAAAGTACACTGGAATTGGAGCAAAATTATTTGTATGATAATGCAAATATAAAGAATAAAATGCACCATCCAAAAAAATGACACTAAGGCCAGTGATTGTGACAGCTACAGGGAGCCCTTCTTGCTTATCCTGATCTTTGCCCCTATCATTTTACTGGAACTCTGGAAACCAGGAACTTTCTCCCACATTGACTGTGGCATAATAGTAAGCAAGGGAGAGCTGCTCTCTTACCTTAGACACAGCTCTGAAGGAACACAGCGACCAGACAGTGCACAGCAACACTCAAATTCCTCCAGTCCACAGCGCAGAAGGAAATTGTCACTAACTTCCAGGAAAACATCAAGTTTTGTTTCTCTGCAGCACAACCTGGTTGCAATTGTGAAATTGGAGCAATATGAAGAAAGGTGTCACAAATGCATATTCTGCATGGAAATACTGAGTTTGTTTCTTCTTCAGTTGAGAAAAGTGTGCAAAAAATAGACTTGTCAGTAGGGTACCTCAAGAAATGTAGTATTACTTTATTTTATAGATTTTTATGTCGTATTTTTAATCAGCAATTTGCACTGCTTCCAGGATCTTTTCCCCAACCAATTTTTTTTTTTTATATTTTGTCTTTGGCTGTCATTACCCCACTAAGGCTTTAGAAGCTTTTACAGAAGACACTTGTGCAAATTCCTGATGCCTGGTGGCAAAAGGGGAGGGGATACTCTGCTTCTTGTGGAGTCTCAATCTGCGGCCTTGCCTCAGGGTGCGGCTCCCTGATACTCCTTAGCCTTTCCAATTCCTCTTTCAGATCTTCCAGCAGGCTAAGCAGATCGTTCACCTCCTCACGCTGCATACAGGGGTGTCTCTGCTGCCCTCTGGTTCGAATGCTGGGTTCAGGTGCTCCCTGCAGCCCAGACCTGCATGGCCTCATGTTTTTTGTGGGAGCTCCGTCTTGGGTCCCCACGTTACCTCTGGCAACGGCTTTCTGCTGAGTGGTGGCCATGGCCAGGTCGTCTTCTGGGAGAGGAACGACCACTAGCTGAGCTTGCCTCCCAAGCCAGGAGAGCGGACCATTTACCACCAACTGAACTGCCCCGTTGCACTGGCAGAGCTTTCACCGGCCGTGCCTCTTCCTTCGCAAACCTCAACGGTGGGTTGAGGACTTTTGCACTGGCAATGCCTTGTCAGCCTCTGGCGCGATAGCTGCCGGCTCGTGGAGGGTCTCTCCGCTCCCCTAGAGTTTCCCTACGAAAGGAAAACCTCAGGAAATCCCCTGAAGAGTGAGATCTGTTGCTCTGCTGCTAGCCGGGCCGGGCCGGGCCTGAAGCAACTCTCTCGCCGAGTGTATGGCCTTAAACAAGCACCAGCTTGTAGTTTACCTAGTCGTTACCACAGGCCTTGTGTCTCAACTGGGAGCTAACTACTGGGAAATACAAAAAGACAGGTCAATTGATGACATGCTCTTTCTGTAGCTTGGATGTCAAAAACTGGACAGGAAGGGAGGTATGTCTGTCCCCAGGCCTTTCCCAAACGGTAGCTGAGATACAAAACACAGAAGCTGTTTGGTCCCATAGCAGCATTTCTTCTCTTTCAAATGAGTTCCTTAGCAATGAAATGATTTGTATCAGACTGTATCTTAACTGCTTTCCCTGGGATGCAAATGAGTTTTGCAACCCTCTGAATGCAGCAGACCAAATTCCAGAGGATGAAGGTGGCAGTGGAAAACAGGTAACGTGTCATAAAATCATCCATATTCTACTCAGAGCACTTCTGTCCACCTACTGGATTTCATCAGAATTAATATCAGCTTCTAAGCTAAAAGGCTGCTCTTTCTGTATGTTTACTAATAAAACGCCACCATACAACATTACTTATTATTAATGTAAAAAAGTAAGGACTCTGTCTCTGTCCCCACATCTGTTATTTAGTATTGAACTGAGTTGAGTCAGAAACAAAACTCTTGAGTGTGAACAGGTATTAGAGCTCAATATTCAAAATTAATGTTATATCCACTATTTGTTCAGTTTGTATAAAAAAGACTCTAGAATAAGGATGATTTATTTACAAGCACAAATACCCTAAACTCTCTAGGACCATGTATTGAAGAGAAGACAGGATCTAAGATTGCTTTGCACTTGGGCAGGTAAAGAGTGATCAATCCTGTAGGGGAAATAAATTATTTTCATTTCTAAGAAAGTATTTGTGGATCAAAAAGTATTAATCACAATACTGATCCAATGGGAAATCAGTACAGTAGTAGGAAAGTTATAAATTGAAAAATGCTAGGTTTTATCACTCATTCTGGCACAAATAGGAGCCTAGTGAAGCAGCATATCCCAGGACTGTCAAAGTGTTCTCCCTTGAGGTGTCTGAAGAGTTATTATAACCTCTTTTCCATAGTACTGTTAAAGCTACTGAGTTTTTTCCCCTGAAATTACTATTTTTTTTTCCTCCTTATCATCCTATCTCATATGAGTACATTTGAATGAAAAGATATTTGAGATTTTTAATGTGTGAACAGTTCTTTCATGTGGGAATTTTGGGTTGCCTGTATATATACCACTTGGCATGGCAAAATGAACAGAAAAGTGTCCAAAAATTATGCTGACATCAGTCAAATAGGGTAGTCTTGTATTTTCAAAGCTATATGGTTTTGAATTGTGTAGATGAATACAGCTTTGAGTGCAGTCCTGCTCTTCTGTAAGTGAATGAGAAAAAAGGTCTCTTTAGGGTAGATACTGCTTTTAGAATATAAAGATTATTTCATGTATTCATTTGCTACAGTATTAATATACTCTGTGTATTTGTCTCTTTTAAAAAAAATTCTGAAACATTGCCAGAGAAGCTTGCAGTAGAAGGGCTGTGCAATGTTTTAATGCTCTGCCTAAATCTTTGTGACATGGGACCCACTTCCCAGCATGTCTTCCACTGAAGTTGCTGAACAAGGAAACTGTGATGTTAATGATGTATTTAGAATACATAGATGTATTGCTATGTATTCTAAAAAATATAATTATTCTTTTAAAGAACTGAGCCTGATATAACTTGGGATATTTTACAAGGAACTTCACAACAGATATCAGCGTGATATTTTTTGCAGTGTACAGAACTTCTGGTCTAAATTCACAAGAACTGTTAAAAGGGTGATAATTGCTAAATGTCTTCTATTACTTAATTCCTTTCCTCTTGTTAGTTTGCTTTGATTTAAAGACAGTCTCAGTGATCTCTTGGCTGAAAATTACATAAAATATGATAAATGGGTATTCAGAATCAAATGGGTTTGTTTTCCTCAAAATCATGAATGTATCTGTTGGCCAGTTCAAGGATTAGATAACCACATTAAAAGAACTGACATACTTCTAGAACATTTTCTTTGAAAATACGTTTACTCAATGCAAAGATCAGGAGTCAGGGAAAAATCTGGAAAGTGTTAAATTAACGAATTAATCTGTTCTGTAATTCCTGTGTGACTATTATTTTACAAGGCAATGTTGGAAATGTTGTCCTTTAATTTGAACAAAGTCAACCTGAATGACTAGGAACACTAGCTGAAAGATCTGTACAAGTACAGGGCAGAATGACTCTGATATTACAGTGTTTCCTTGGCTGTTTCTGTTCTAACAAAACAGCAGAACTGATAATAATCATGGGAACTTTGGTGAATCATCTAAGGTAGACAAAGTTCTCTGTTGCTGTTTCCTATGAAAAGCCCTGCCGCAATGTTACCCATTATTTACACTCTCTGTCTTACTTTGATCATCTTTTAAAGATAGGCTTAACCTGTCAATGATTTGCACAGGGGCATAGTGAGGCATGAAGAAATAATATGTCAGGAATTGCACAGCTGAGGTCTCAGGTGCCTTCAAGAAAGTTTTCTGTCCTCTGCATGGACAGTAGAAACCTTTGTAGCAGCTACAATAGGACAGATATTGAAGAGCATCTGACATTTGTTCAAGCATCGCAGTTTGTGGTCAAGCTTCACTGGACTCTCAAAGGGTGCCTTCTCCTCACCAGCTACTACCAGGGCTAGGCCTCATATACAGATAACATACAAATAGGAAAGTGAGTATTAAAATTTTAGGGAAGGTCTAGATCTTCTTGCTAGAAATATATGTTAACAACAGTCTAGGGATTCAGGAAACCAGAGGTTTTTGCTTCCAGCTTTTTCATATTTGCAGCATGAATATAAGCCCAGTTGTCCATAACCAAATATATCCTGCACAGAAGATAGGCTGCTGAGTGTTAGAAGTGTACCCCTCCTTACAATGGGATGCCAGAAGGTTAGATATTAAAATGCTCTTGTCTGTCTGTTATTTTAGCTCTGTGCTCTTACAAACCTAATTTGTTCAGGTCCTCAAATAAAGAGCTAAATTCAGGGCTGAAGTATCTAATTTCTAGAACTGCAGTAGGAGTGGTCTTGGGAGTGAAGACATCTCAGCTCTTGGATCTATCTCATACTGTAAGTGATAGCAAAAAAGGATCAGTGGTTTTGTCTAAAGATCACATCTCTTTGCAGGTTCTTAATTTTTAAAAATTTGGCAAAAATTTAAAGGCCCTTTTTTTTTTTTTTAATGAAAAATGTGAAAAAGAGTTCAGTATAAGGACTACATCTTCTGAAATTTGTATCCTCTTCTCTTTTTTTCCTATCCCTTTTGCCCCCTTAAATAACCATTTGCTAAATTCACGTATTATCATGATCAATTTAAAATGAAGTTTTCAGTATATAAATTGTCTGAAAAGTGTCACTCAGATCTGGTAACACTAACTTCTTGCATAGCAATGTTCTCACTCCTAGAGTTCTGCCTTCCTACCATGCCACCAACTGCTAGCGAACCTCTGGTGAGCTCAATGTAAGTACCTAGAGGGGAGCTCTGGTGCTAGGCTAAGCCTCAGTGTTGTAAACTACTCTGGTGAAAGACTCTTTTTGTTCCCTAGGCACTATTAAGCAATCAAAGAACAATAACAAAGCCCCCAGAGACAAAACACTGCATCTTATGTACATAGACAGTAGGTTCTTGAACTATGTTTGCCTGTATGCCAATAGGAATGATGACTGTGGTGTGTAACATTAGATAATCTACACCTAAGACAAATTAGTGGCAATCCAAGATGGCAAAATTACTGAAGGAACAGCAACAAATAAACAAAAATTGCTTTGCAGCAGCACATATTTAGTGCCAGTGAGTCTGGCTTAGGTCCAAAATCAAGAGACTGCTCAGTGTCTTATCAAAGTTACTCAACAGACGGTGTTTGCACTCGTTTAAAGTACTACTAAATTAAAGCAACATTTACTGGACCTTAATTTCTACCAACTCCAAATCACACTTTCCATGCTAGACATTTTGTAGGAGTAACATTCTGGCGCAGTTTGGTTACAAATGTAAGCAAAATTATCAAAGGGAACAAAAATAAGACTAGAGAATGTGAATGTGAGCTGGAGAGGCATGAAGTATCTCTGATGTGTGCTGAGCACCCCAAAACAACCTTGAATAGAAAAGCTGCTGAAGCTGAAGTGGTCTCAAGTGGTTGCAGTATGAAGCCTTCTTAAGAATGATTTAAACAATTCTCATAGGAAAATTTTAATGGTCCTGTTAAGGGTGTTTGCCCCATGACATCTATTAATATTGACAGAAGATATGCTCTTAAAAGATTTTGTTGAGGAAATGGCCAAACAGCAGTGAATTTGGGAACTCAGCTTTGTAATGTTGGACACCTGGGAGAGAGGAAGAAAGTGCTCCTGGACTCTTTAATGAGGGAGGAATTAATGTCACCTTGATCTCAGTTTGGGGCCTTTAAAAATTAGTTGTAAAAATGTGTGAAAATCTGCATTAATAAAAGGCATGGGACAAAACCACTTAATCTGACCAGAATATAGAAAAAAATAACATTTCTCTTTGATAAGGTGTGTGTACCAGACAAGTGGCTGATGTTACTTACATATTCTTATAGCATGTGCTCCATACCTCAGAAAGGGGTGTCTGTATCTGATCCAAGCTCTTACATAATTTTCTTCCTGGGTTAATTCAGATGAGCCATACTTGACTCTGTATTTAGGTTATTTAATATAATTCAAGGTTGGGTGACTATGTGTGTGACATAGTTGGGGCCTAATAAATAGGCAGCCTGCCTTTGCTGGAGAGATTCCCAGGGGATAGATCAGTGGCATGCATTTCACTGCCTTTAAAGTCTATTTAGGATCAAATGAAATTCATCCTTGCATTAAGGGCCTGCACAGATACCTTTGTGACAGCTCTGTCTGTTTAGACTCCAGAGCCATAACAAAAGGGTAGGCAAACTAGCTATGTGTTTAGCATCCTTCATCTTCTATTCACCCACTGTTCCAGGCTGAGTGCTCAGCTTTAATCAGTTACTTGGTAAAGGAACTCCAGGGTATGTGTTCCTCTGCAAAAGAAAAAAATGTCTTAAAGTCTACAGTGGATGGATTATAAGAAATGGTAATGCAGATTTTCAATAAGCTAAGACAATTGGGCCTCCTTGTTGAGTTTTCTTCAAAAATTTTCAGGATTTGTATTTTGACAAAAAAACCAACTCTGAATCCCTGTGGATGATTGTCAATTTAAGAAGGGAAACACACGACAAAAAAGTACACAGATTTTAAGAGAATAGCTGGGATTTAGCTTTACTGTGTATGCTGTCATGTTACAGAAGCCTTCTCATTCTTTATCAGTTTTTAGGGATTGTTCTTTTGAAAACAAAGGTTTTTAAAATGCCAGGTCAGTGTAAATGGCCTTAGATCTTGAGTTGTTAAAGCTCCACTTTTTCCTACACTTGTAACTGTGATGTGTGAATTCTATAGTATCAAGTATCCCTGCTGTTGTAGCAATGTGTCTAACACTGCTAACAATTTAGATGTATGTACTTTGCATACATGTTTGTAAAATGACTTTGAAATGTCTCCAGAAAGCATTCAGAAACACTTGCTTCCTCTGAAATAAAGCCACATGTACTGACATTTTTCTGATGTTTTTAATTTTTACTAGAAGGCAAAGTTCCTTTTTTTAATTTTAATCTTTAAAATCTATCTCTATAAAGAAGCTTGTTACTAAATAGTCACAGATTTTATGTTAATTTTTTCAGAAATTAAATTCTTTTTTGGTGTAGTCCATTAGAAAATGTTTCCACTTAGATAGCAAATGGGGATTTAGGATTTTTTCTTCTCTATTTAATTCAGATACTGATAGTGGGCCACAATGAATATTTATATACTGTGAAGCTAAATATTGCCTCTTCTACAAAAAAATTGCCAAACCATTTTAAAAAATCATTGACCTCAGTTTTCCAGTGTGATTGAAAAGAGATGATGAAATTGTGTAAAAGCAGACGTTAGCCATCTCTTGTCTGTCTCCACCTAAAGCTTCTGGGACTAGCTTTGTCACTTTGTCCTCTTCCACTTAATATTCCAGTCTTCATATATCCAGTCTATTTTGGATATTATGAGCCCTGTTTGTCTTTGGGAAAATCACTGGTGAAAAATATTAAAACAGCTTGCTGATGAGCTCTTGGAGCTGCTGAAGCCAGCATTTAATGTACCTTATAATCTGGCAAAATTCCTATTAAGCAAAATGTGAGGAAAGATGCAATGCTGGCTAAAATTGAAGAGGATGACCTGAGTAAATGTAGGTTGCTTAGTTTGGTATCAAGGTCAAGCAAAATAATTATAAATGCTCCTGTGAGATGTGAGGATTATTTTCTGAAGAACCTAAGCACAATTAATGTCAGCCAATGTACTTGTTTCTTTTAATTGAAAAACACTCATGTCAAATAAACCAGTCTATCAAATAATCATGAGTCCACTAGGAGACAGAATAACCCCTTTAGTCTAACAAAAGGTCGTACACTGTATATTGTAACTTCAAATAGGTGAATCTTAGCTTCATGAGATCATTTAAAAGTATTACACCTCAGCTTCACAGTGATATATTATTCTGTGTGGTGATTAGCTTGCAGGTAGCTAGGCTGTTAGTGTTGCAGCTAACAAATGTCAATGTAACTTTCTGAATACTTTTTATTCTTTTCAAGCATAAAGTTATCTCCCTGTCATTTCTTGCCAGCTAGCTTATGAGTACACAGATCTACTCCACTTGTGTGTTCTCTTGCCTTCACACTGTCTGCAATTTCTCTGCTTCTACTATTAATGCAATCACCCCTAGCCATTGCTCCTAAACATTGATGGTGATTTCCTGCCCATTTATGAAGCTGAACAGAACTGTTGTTCTTCCTGTAACATTGAAATGAAGATTTTGTAATTTTAAGAAAAGAATAAAGGGAACCACATAAAGGTGACTGCAAGTCAACATTTTTGTACATTAGTATGCAGAAAGGAGAGAGAAGGGAATCTCCTGATCATCCCCATTTATTGTGGTTCAGACTGGAATGATTTTGGAGTGTATAAAATAGATTCCTTCCTGATGAAAAGTAATGGAAAGGATGCACTCTGACCACAAACTCAGTCCAGAGTTATAGTTACATGGTGGGAATCAGATTGTCATCACCAGCTGCTTTGCTCTGCAGACACACTGCATTGATGCAATCACAGCCTGCAAATATTCTCAAAGTCATGTTTACATTATCAAAAATGAGTTCATATGTAGGTTGTCATTACTGCTTTTTTATATCCTATGTTACAGTGTAAGATCTATGTGGTTGCTTCAACACAACAAACTATTTTAGCTGATAAGGGAGCTGGGTACAAAGGTATTGCATTACCTGAAAAGGACAGTAAGATTAATAATTTCGTTAATAAGAGAGACCATAATGAGGATAGCAAAATAGACAAGAAATAAAAAAACATTCTGCTTTAGTCAAATAAAGCTTAGATGAGCTTTCACAATATCTAAAAATATTAGATTGTTATTTACTGTCCTGGTTTGAGTGAGAACAGAACTAATTCTGTTCAGTAATTTTACTTTTCAGCTCAGTTCTTCTAATTACCTGCACTTTCTGAAGTTAGCAGCCTGTTCTCACAGACAGTGTCTGCTTCTAGCAGT
>WUAM01000341.1:4448187-4460646 GCA_024336885.1 Actenoides hombroni
GGTATAAACTTGAGCATAGAAGGTTCCACCTCAACATGAGGAGAAACTTCTTTACTGTGAGAGTGACAGAGCACTGGCACAGGCTGCCCAGAGAGGTTGTGGAGTCTCCTTCTCTGGAAACTTTCAAAAGTCTCCTCCGGAGACTTTCAAAACCCATGTGGATGCGGTCCTGTGTGTCATGCCCTAGGTGATCCTGCTTTGGCAGGGGGGTTAGACTCAATGATCTCTAGAGGTCCCTTCCAACCCCTAACATTCTATGATTTTATGATATTTGAAAAACACAGAAGAAAAAAAATATTTTTTTTTTTTTGGTTTTGTTGGGGTTTTTAAATTTTTTTTTAAAGTCATATAAATGAATATTTTAACTTGAGTTTAAAAACATTTTTCATTAAGATAAAAGTTTTTGCAATTATTTTTTCTTATTGTAACTACCACATTATACTTTCTCAAAGCCTTTAGATGTCTGAAGTTATATACAAAATATAAAGGCACAAGGCTGTGTGAAATAAAGGCAGCAAAGAAATTCAAGTACCTGCAATATTTGTTCTAATATGTTTCGTGTGTATTCTGCCCAGTATAAATTACATATTTGATTTGGTGACCAAGCTTCCTTAATTTTAATGCTAATGTTCTGATTATGGGAAAAATGTATTTTTACATCCAACTGTGATTTTTTTTTTTCTTTCAATAGAATGAATTCAATGAGGTCAATTTTAGAGGTGTTTTCCACAAATTACCTGACTCATCTGATTAATAGAAGCCTGTATATGTTGTAACTCTGCTTCTATTGTTTCTGAAAACAGTATGAATCAATTTCAATTCATGTGTATTCGTACACCCTAAATGCTGAAAAGCAGAAGACAATGATATGTTCATCATCTACTCTTAACTAATAGTCTAAGTGCAGTTCTCAGGAGCAGATAATTTGCCTTGTTCTACTCCCACTGAAACAACTGTTCAAGAGAACAAAACAGGGAACAGAAATAGGACAAAACTTAGAGATATCCCCGCTATGTATTCTTAGCCTAGCTTTTGACTAATTCTTTATTATGTTCAGTTTTACATATCCTAAACAAGATAACTCTGAAACTACTAATCATTTAAGAACTGCTTCCTGCTGCGGTAGGCTTCCAGGTATATCCCACTTAAACTTGTATCAACCTTGCTTTCTTAAATGTCTTTCATTTGTTTAAACTGCATTGGAAAAAAACCTACTTGCGGTATTTTTTTTAATCCTTTTAACAATGTTTATTTGTTTTTCTAAGACTGGGAGGCTAATCTGAAGAAATTAAGCATATATCCATATATCAGAGTTCTGTGTTATGGATAGCATCCCTGGCAGCTTAAGTATCAGAAGCATTATTGCTATGTAATGTTAAAATGAAACCCAGTGGAATTTATCATATATTAGTTCTCATATCCCTGCTAACTCATTCTGCAGTAATTTATGTGTCTTGAATCTGCACTGCACTGTGTAATAAATAGGCCAGGGCTGTGAGAGAGAAAGATCTACCTAAAATTCTGCATTTAATTATCAAAAGTGAACATGGAAAAAAAGTTTTAGCAAAGTATAACTGCTGGAATGGAAAGGGTGCTTTTGTTCATGTTTAAGGCAAAATAGATTCAGTCACTTTATAATGCTGAAAAATGAAAACATGGAATAAAAATAATATAGAGAAATGTTAATCTCCTATTTGAATGCACTTTCTGAAAACCTCGACATGAACAAATACACACTGCAATAAAAAAGAAAAAAATCAACCCTGAAAATATAGAATTACTTTCTAATATCTTAAATGGCATGTCAAACCACCATTTGACAATAGTAACATGGAAACAGAGCTAACCAAAGTCCTCAGAGCTCAGATTGCCATGACAATTTCCCATAACAAGAATAACAGAGACAGAGCAGCAGAAGAGTAACATCTCTTTTAGTGTTTCCTTTGTGATAGTGCACAAAACCTGTTGTCGATATACCTTAAAAGTATCATCTTGCAACATACCACCAAACTGCATTCTTTAAAAGGTAAATTCACTGAAAGATGTAGGTGGTAAAAAGGAGCTCTAATATGATAGGTAATGTTGGTTTTATACAAATTATTTCTTAAATAAAGCAGTTTCATAATTTTGCTTCAACTAGATTTAGTGGAATTTTTGCTAAGGACTTGACTGTGAATAGAACAAATACATGTTATTAATCATCTGTAACTGAAGAATGAGAAATTAGGGCACTGGAAGACATATTCTAAAGAATCTTCCTAAAATAGTGTAAGTTTACAAATACACACACCCATTTTACCTTGTATTCAATGTTAATGTCTCCAAAGAAGAGGTAGCAAAATGAAACATTCAGCTGCTTCTCAGCTGCTTCAGTACACAGTCTTGCGTCTTGCCTGAATTTTGCCTTTTCAGCAATGTAAAGCTAAGTAATTGCTTTTGAGAGGTGTGGGTGAGAAGTTAAAGGGTATTCTGCTGCACTCCCCTGGGTGGGTATGCTCTGGCATAGAGAGAGGGGTATCATAAGGAAGGGAAGATGGTAGCATGTTTTAAAACACTGAAAATGCTAAGTGAATATGGCACTGGTGTCTTGCCAGAGTAGCTTCACAAACTTTATTGCCCTTAAACAATTAGGGTAAATTCTCTCCACTTGCTCATAGGCTTGAATTAAATTTTTTTAGTCTCTTTCCTCTCTTAGGCTTTGTTGATAAAGAACTATCTGAGGTAGTGCATGGAAAATACCAGTTTCTGAATGCTTATGCATTCTATCTTCCTAGCCAACAGCTCTGTTAAACTTCTAAATATTTAAAATTACATCTAACTCTATTCTGTGAGACTTTGCAGAAGGCCAGCATCTTTCATCTTCTCTCTTCCATTTTATCTCTGATGGTGATAAAAGAGTCCAAACATAGTCAATGATCTGAGGCAATGCAATCTAATAAATAACTTTGACTGTAGGTAAAAGAGGCTTGAGAGAACAAGAGCTTCCCAGCAACCCCCAAGGCAGTACTGGTGCATGGGTTTAGATTAACAAAGACAGAAGAGAAGAGGGAGGAGGGGCAATCACTGTTGGCCAGTAGTAGAGGATGGAACATCCCTTCTGTTCATGAGTTTTTCCCTCTGTCTTTCTGTGAATTGTAACGTCTACCAATCCTGTGAAGTTTCCCACTGCCAACAGACTACTTATTTCAAGGAGGGCCTGCCTGTGGAGTCATAGATTTCCCTATTTCTGTGCACACGGAACTGGTCAAGTGTTTATTTTTTTGATCAAACTTTGAATGTTAATGTATCAAATTCTAAAGAAGGAAACAGCAATTTCATAATTATCTCCATCTTTTATTTTCCCCTTTATGCACCACACCTACATACTTTACCATGGTGCAGAATTTCTGAACATTGATCTCCCCAGAAGAAAGGAAATCCTTATTTTATTTCATTATTTGGGGTGCTTCAGTCTCCCTTAGATTCTATACGCACACAAAATACATGCTAGCAGCTGCACAACCTTTGCTACCACATCCTGCAGCTGATTCTGGAGAATGAAGGCAACTGAGAATAGCGAAGTAAAGCTATGAGTATCCTTTTGAGGCTATTAGGACATTGAGCTAAGGGATGCTGGGAAAGAGGTGAGTAGAAAGCAATGAGGAGAAACATTATGTTAGTAACAGAGACACAGAAGTGGCCTCAGAGAACCATTCTGTTTCATAGTATAGGGACTCATGAAGCCACAGGCACACTGCACTGTTGTTCCAAAGATTTCTGCATCATGTACAGATGAGGTTGCAAGTTTCTAGTGTAGTTATATGCTGTTTCTGCTTACTTCACTAGTTCTGGCCCACATACAGTTTCCAAGCAGCACTATCTCTAATGTTGTGCTATTAAAAAAAATTGCTCAGTGAAGAGGTAAAACTGCTATTGGAAATAGCTGTCTAGGCTGGTCACAATTCTCACTGATACTATTTTTGACTCAGTCAGTAATAGCAATGATGGCCTACTGTCCTTCATGAGACAGAAACCTTACAGTTTGATGATTTTGTCAAATTTACTTTTCCATTCCTGTACAATAAACTGTGAAAGTGAGATCTGGGACCAAACTCCTATGGTGTCCACCTTTAGTTAGTACAGGGTTGGGATTTTTTCCCTCCTTATGGAAATGATTCTTCATAAAGCAACTTCAAACTGCTGCCAACTCCATGTGATAATGTGCACAACAGCAATCCATCAAATATTTATATCGAAGGAGGTAATGAGAACAAGCTGGGTAATTGGACTGGCCTGAGTAGAAAGGATCTAGCAAAATTTTGAAATCAATTTGCTGTAACTCTGTATCATGCCCACCAGCGTTCCATCTGCAGCTTGATTTCAGTGTAACTGCTAGGGGCCATGCAGACTAGCTAGTGAGGTAAGCATTTCTGACAGTGTTAGAAGAATGTGGAAACAATCATCTGTAAATGGGAAGTTGGACATCAGTTGTAGTAATCTAAAGATGTGGGTGTAAGTAAGATTCAGAGCTAGAGGATTTTAAGCTACTTTATTTTTTTTTCTTAGCTTGAACAAATAGCACAGCTGTTATTTGACTGTATGGCTTCCTTGTAAAAACTAATTAGAGAAATCTTTAAGATACAAATTAAAATGTACTGATTTCATCCATGGCTGTATACAGAAATCATACATGAGCTTGGTAGAGATTGTGAAGTTAGCAGAAATTAACTTTTAATTGAGTCAATGAGTAAAACATGTTTCTTCTTTGTTATCACGTGTTAATCTCCCGTGATCATCTTACTAAATGTCATTTTAATAACTTTATCTGTGGAGTGCTAAATTCCCAAATTTGTTGCTGAAAAAAGTAAACCAAAGAATTACAGAAAAGAAAGGAAATTATAAGAAAAAAAGCACAGAAATAAAGTACAGGAATAAAAAAGAAAGTAGAAAGGCAGTGATAACAATCAAGAGACGTAAGTAATAAGCAAGTCTAATTTCAGAAAGTATATTGCCGAAATCTTCAAATTAGGAATGCATGAGGCTGACATCCAAGTAGCTTAAGGGAAAAATATGAAACTTAGAAGCTATTGTTTTATGTCTTTAACAATAAGATGAATTAATGCTGAGTTTCCACTGATAGAAAGGTCAGGGAGCAGGGGTGACACTGAAAACTTCAGCTCTTGAAGAGCTTGTCACCTAGGGGCTTGATGGATGGTAGAACCTAGGCAGCTACTGAATGCTAGTCCCGCCCATTGCTGCTGCTCCTCTGTCTGCATGGCCCTGGGCAAGCCACTTAGATCAGAGACTTAAACACATCTGTGGAGGTGCCTCACCCCTGAGTCTGAGTTTCTTCTATCTGCCTGACCACAGAGGTAAATAATAATCCTCTGCTTCATAGGCCCAGAGTAAGAACTAATAGCTGATACTGGTGGAGTGCTTAAAAATACTAAATACTTAAAGCTGGTATCTTGTATATAGGAGTTGATTACTGTTTTATTCTTCCACGTATGAGCTCACTGCCAGCTCACAGATTTGTGTAGCTCTAGGCAAAACGGAAAACATCTGCCTCTCATATATCTGCACTCACCCATAAAATGACAGTCAAAAGACATTTAGCTGCCTCTGCTACCTTTGTCATGGCCAGTCATATGTATTTAGTCACGTAAGTTATGTCCAGAATTTTGCTGAACTGTTTCAGACTGATATTTTCCCTTCTTTTTTGTGCATAAGTGAAGTACAGGAAAAGACTCCTGCACTTCAAATTCATGTTCTCTGCAATGAAAGCAGCAGTAGGAGTTTCTTAAAGAAAGAGAAAGGAACATCTGAAGCCACATCTGTCTTCTTGTATCATGAGTAAGATTGGAAGATACCGAGAAACAGAAATAAGAAGGCAGAATGCTGGAGGGAATGAAGGTCTCAAAGATACAAGCTCAGAAAGAAATCAAATTCACAGACACCAGCAGAAAGGGGACAAGACTGGGATGAAGAGTTGTTAGGCTTCTTGATGGATATCAGAGAGGAAAAAAAAGGCATAGAAGAGAGAAGACGTACTACAGCAGGACAATAACAGTGTTTTAAGGAAACCAGTTGGAAAACTCAAAGCAACTTCGATGCTATTACAAAGAAAGGAGCCTGAGGCACAACATTCAGATTTGATCTAAATTCCATCTTCACATGCTTGCTTCCTGAAATGGGCATTCATGAAGTGAAATAATCATGTGCATGATTTCTATCTGTATTTTTTATCTAAAATATTGTTCATAAATATCTTTGGAGACATCACACCTATGAAAGTTTGTTTGCTTATTTACATACAAAATTACGAATAAATGAGAATTTTTCAAGTTAAGTTTATAAATCTCTTATACTAAGTAGTGACAGGGATATTGAGAATGACTAACTATTCCAGAACAAATATTGTAAATACTGAGAAAATCATATACAGTATAGCTTAAAACAGACTACTTAAAAAACCCCAACCAAACAAAAACCTAAACCAACAAAACTGTCATATTTCAGGCAACATTTTCCAAATGTGCTAAAACCTAAACTTGTAGAAGGAGATGGACTTAGGCAAGATTAACTTCCAAATGTCCAGTTTTCTTAGAACACATGTAGGGAGAACTAAGCACTTTAAAAGGAGGTATATGTAAACTAGCTCAAAATCTCCAATAGAAAATTCTGAGAAGAAAGTTTTGTCCTTAGTGTGTGTTGGACCTAAATTGAGTCTAGAAACTGTGACTACTGCACTGAATCATATCTTTACTTGAGATAAAGAACAGTTTCCTAATATCAAATTTCAAATCCCTGGTTTGCAGCAGGAAATGAAGCCATTATCTTACAGAGAATGGAGAATCATTGCAGACTATTCCAGATGCAGTTGAACATGTTGGGAAATTTTGTATCTAGAGTAAATGCTTTATTGAGGCAAAGGACACCTGAATCCTATCAATACATTTGTCAGAGAGGAAAGGATAAATTTCCTACTGAAGAAAAGTCTTGGACCATCTCTTCATTGTATAAGGGCCAGTACATGTGTATATGGACCCAGGTGTAGAAACACTATGGATGGAAGAAGGTGATGTGAATTTAGGTGGTTGGAAGGAAGGTCTGCAAAAAGTAATTAAACAGACAAATTTGAACAAGTCAAAAAAATCCCCTGAACTAGAAACAAACAAATTATGGATGGATGAGCATTAGGTCTTCTCTCGCTGACCATAATCCCCATTAAGTGTTTGTTTATGGTTGGTTTTGGGTACAGAAGAGTGAACTAGAGGAACTGTTCAGCTAAGCTAATAAAGCCATTATAATTTTGAAAGAGATTTGAAAAAGAACAATAAGACTATGTTATATATATTTACAGGAATCAAACTCAAGGATGGCACCCTTGGAGGCAAAATTCGATGGCAGATACTAGGAAGGGATTTGTTCTGCCTAGGCTCTGCTGAAAATCTTCCACTGATCCCTTTTTCCCATGGAACTCTTAAATTGTTTTTTTTTTTCTACAAGAAACTAACTAGAAATAGGACTAACATATTTGGCTTTTCTGCTTCAGAACTTCAGCAATTTGTTAAGAGTAAGCTTCTCTTCAAAAGTGTATGGCTACTTAAGAACATGAACTCCTGTAGGTGGACCCTCACTGAGCTTTCTTACTCAATGCAAAGCCCTATTCTACTACTTCTTTGGGGACTGGATAATTGGAACAAAGTTTCTTCCTAATTTTCTTTTATTCCATGATCCTGGATGGTTAGATGTCCCTCAGATCTCTCCTCTACTCCCAGGACCATTCGAGCTCTTGCTTAAACATTCATTGAATTTTTCTAAAGATGAAAATGTAGGGACTCATTCAATACGCATGTATCAAAAGGCTTATAGATTTTGTACTTATTTAAGATATGCAGGCTTGTGCATGATTACTTAGCATGTGATGTGTAAAGTGAAGTGTTTGTATCAGCAGAAAGAATTGTGTACATTTAGGTTCTTAAACTATATTTGGGTTCGGAAAAATGTTGATTTTATGGTAGAACTCTGATCGTGTACTGTTATTGTTCATGAAATTTCAGTTATACATCTTGCTTGTAATGTTAAGAGTTTTGGGGGATAATTTGCATTGTTCCTTCTATATCCATTTATTTAGATTTGAAGAAATCTGAAGAAATATGCAAGACAGGAACTAATATGTTTGTTCATGAAGGCAGAAAACAGTGGACTAATGAGTGATATTACCCCTGTTACAAATGCTGCTACAATCTATGTTTGTGTTTCAGTGATAAGAAATATAATCCTTATCCTGATTTCTTTGTGAACTTTAGTTCTTTCTCTCTGTGTTCCAGTGAAGTTAAATTTAAGAAACTACAACATTCTACAAAATACTACGTTAGGTATGGATTTTTGATTATTGAACTCATCTTAACTACTGTTTTGCTATCTTGTCTTATGCTTCTTTGGGGGGAGAAATAGTGGTGTTCCAAATTGCCATAACAACAGGCTGCACTCCATAAAACAAGATAAGCTGTGTGTCAAAGTAAAACTGTTGCCATGGTAACCAGTTGCATATTTAAAGCACAGCAACCTGGTTTAATCCGTCAAATTGCCCCTTTTCAAAAATCCAGTGGTATAGGCATTCTTACAGCAGAAACAGTGAAAAGAGAAAAATGTGAAAGTTAATTTGTAAAATATAATCTCTCCCTTATGTTCTTTTTCTGAGTGATCATTTTTGATTCACAAATGTCACTTATTCTGCTTCTTTCTCACAAGAGTACGAATACTGGATCCTGTCTTTTATCTTAGGACTCTCAGAAATTCCTCTCAGGTGTTCATGATATACTTCCCTTAAACAGGTTAAAAAGATGTTATCATCTAATCATTTAGTTGGAAGTTCATAAAACCACCTAGTGAAAGCAATTAAAAAATGACAAGTGAACTTAAATCACTACCTGCTATTTTTATGAACTTTTTATGAACTTCATGGTCAGAGCTAAAAGCTGTTTCATCCATTTAAAATTTTTTTTCCTTTTTATTTTCTTCTTTTTTTTTTTTTATTTACATAAAATGTTTATGCACTGAAAATTGAACTGTTTCTCTTTAGAATTTAGAAATGAATATTTCAAATATTATACCAGTTTTATCTTACAAAATTAAAAAAAAATTGTTTTGCAGCATAGATGTCTGTTGTACTGTACTGAGTTGTATTGTGTCATGTCAGATTCCTGTCCTTTTGGCCCTGAAAGTCGATGAACCATCAAGAAAATGACATTTAATCCTCAGAAGAATGCAGAAAAGCAAAAAAGGTAGCATTTTAAAGACTAGACGTACAGCCTACAATCACTATATGGTTTATATAGTTCTTATGAGTTAGTAGTTGATATGACAGCAGTTGAATAGGGTACACTACCTGTACACTGCTATTGCACAAGTCCTAGCTAACCTCCCAATGTCCCTCTGAGAAATGCTATTAGCCTAGCTTTCCTAATAAGCATTTTCTGTCATAGAGCACACTCTCAGTCTCACTGGTATAGTTACTTGTCCTATTTCTTTTTTAGCCTAGAGAACACAGTGGTTGCATATGGAAAAAGACAGATTCTGCAGATTTGGAATTGTTTCCATTCTCATCAACTGCATGTCAGTGCTGCATTAGGAGCTGCAGCAAAACTCTAAGAATGAAATGTTCTTTTAAGAACAATATTCAGAATTTTTTTAGAGTAAGCAAAATATCACAGATGTCTTACTGCTCTTTTAGGAAAAGTTAAAAAAAAAAATAATAATTTACATTCCTTTTACATTCCCCACAGAGAAAATATATACTGATAATACTACATTATTGCTCTTTCTACCATTTCTATTAAGGCATACTGGAAAAGAAAAAGGAGGATTTCAGAAAGGTTTTACCATTTCCTGATGCAGTATCTTTGTGTAATATAGTATACATCCTGAGGAAATGAGGAAATCTTCCTCAAAATGCTGCTGAAAAGTTATTAATTTCTAATAGAGAATAAATGCAGAAAACATCTAATACAATTACAGAAGAGGTTTGATTGTATTTTATGCTTTCATATCTTATTGCTATTTTGTTACGATTGTTTGAGGGTGACATCACAACTAAGACTTTCAGAACTTAAATGTAACTATCTGCACTATTTTCTAAGTGGCTGTGAAAAGATTATTTTTTTTCCTGCTCATGGCAATAAACCTCCCTTTCTGCAGGTTTTATAGTGCTACTGCAACATTGTTTTGTAATTTATATATGAGGGTAACTGTTAATGCTAGCTGGTCAATGATAAATCCAAATATTAGAATTAATTATTGGGTTATGATCAGTCCTAAGGTCATTGATTCAGGCTTCAAAGGTGTTGGAGTGACATGGTCTGGAATCTTTCTTTCCCAGCTGCAAAGAACATGCTTCTATTCACTCACTTGAGTGACAGTTTTAGAATTTAAATGAATCACATCACCCTCTGCCATGCCACAGAAGATGTTGGGGCCTGAGGATTGGCCTTTTTGTTGAAGGAGAAGTTGGTCAAAAAGTCAAGCTTTTCTGGTAGGGCAACATACCTACAGCAGCCTGTGAAACAAAGTAGTCACCACTGTGTGAAAGTAGTTGCTTTCAAGAATTCTGATCCCAAGTACTACTTCTTTGCTGCAGGAAGCAGATGGTTTCTGAAAGATGACTTGGAGGATATTTTTATACTGTAGCTAAGATACAAGTATGGCTTATAAAGATGACAAGTGAATCTCCAGTATTACTGGGAGTTCAAAGCAGGCTGCAGACTGGAAGGGATCTTTGGTGAAGACGTACACAGGCATTTTATCTCAAGCTCTATGCCACAGATAATTTGCCTGAAGCTCAGTGTTATCCCATGCTATTCTTGTGTTACTTCTGAAGCAGAAATCTGAAAATAGTTGGGAAGTGTCAGAATGAGTAAAGAACTCCTTTAGCTGTTGTGTAAATACCATCTCAAAATGGAAAACAAACTTGTCTGCCAGGTGCCATAGTGTTCCCAAACAGAGAGAAGGACCAAGACTAACACTGCATCATTTCCACGGGCTGAATGCTACTTGAGTGGAACCATTTTTAAACTACAAATGAAAGACAAAACTCCTCAACAGGCTGCCTATAAACATGGATGAGGAAGACAGTCTGGGAACAAGACTCAGTGACTGCAGCCAGCAAGAAGCCAGGCACCTCGCACAAGCCACTGAGGCTTACTCTGTGGTGAGCAGCCAAGAGGTGTCCGCAGATTCTCGGGAAGGTACATGTCCTGAGGAAGGGTGTCCTCTAGATGTGCCCACTGCCACACTGAGTGAATAAATTTGGTCTAGATGCCCAGTGTAGATGGTGTGAGTTAAGGAAAGCCTTAAGCATCCCTTGAGATGCTCCCTTGAAAGGCTGAGAGACCTGGGGCTGTTTTGCCTGGAGAAGAGAAGACTGAGAGGGGATCTTATTAATGTTTACAAATACCTGAAGGGTGAGTGTCAAATAGAAGGGGCCGGTCTCTTTTCAGTGGTGCCCTGTGATAGGAAGAGAGGTAAGGGTCACAAGGTAGGACACAGGAAATACCACCTCAACATAAGGAGAAACTTCTTTACTGTGAGGGTGATGGAGCATTGGAACAGGCTGCCCAGGGAGGTTGTGGAGTCTCCTTCTCTAGAGACTTTCAAAACCTACCTGCATATGTTCCTGTGTGGCCTGCCCCAGGCAATCCTGCTCTGGCAGGGGTGTTGGACTTGATGATCTCCAGAGGTCCCTTCTGACCTCTGCCATTCTATGATTCTGTGATTCTATGATTGATGGGCATCCCATCTCACCCCTAGGTGACCACCACACTGTCATTTGTACCACATCGTGTGTCCCTCCTCTCTGTGACTCTGGTCACGAGCACGTGTGGGCAGCCTTGTCACACTGGTGGCCCTGGGGAGAGGCTCAGGGCTGACCCCCAGGATTGCAATGACCCCTGCCACCTTGCAATGAGCCTTGGGCCATCCCTGTTCCCACTGTCCTGCCTGGCATGGGGCCTGCCTTCTCCCCTGAGGCTGTGCCCACCTCAGGCTGCCCTGCTGGGTAGGACAAGACCCTGTTCAGGTGGAGGCTCCTCAGCATCACAGTGCTCTGGGCCACGACAGGCAAGATTCACTTAGGTCGTGCTCATTGCCCATGTTTATATTGTCCCTGTTTTTTTCCCATCTGCATGTATTTATATCTTTATGTTGTTCATAGTTAAATGGTAAAGATTAAATCATGTAACACTTTGGCATTTAATATATACTACTCTTTTAGTATTTACATATTTGTCACTGTTTAGGGTCAGGGCAGCCCCTTAGACCTATAACAGATGCTCTCTGGTAACCCCCCTCCGTCCCCAAAGGGGAAGAGAAAAGGAATAAGGGAGAGAGACTTAGCGATTAAAAAAGGAAACTAGAACAGCTTTAATGAAAATGAAATTAATAATTATAAAAATGGAATATATACAAATATATACAAGA
>WUAM01000341.1:4460746-4490390 GCA_024336885.1 Actenoides hombroni
ACACTGTCTGTGAGAACAGGCTGCTAACTTCAGAAAGTGCAGTTAATTAAAAGAACTGAGCTGAAAAGTAAAATCACAGAACAGAACTGTTCTGTTCTCACTCAAACCAGGACAATATTGAAATAATATTGCTGTATGAGTAGTATGGAAATGTTTACTGACATGATCAGAAATACATACTTGGGCTTGAATTCTTATGTTTTCCCAGATTTATAGTTCAACAAAATAAGCTTTCACTCACACAAAAGGACCTTTCTTACTAGTGCTTTGTTCAAGTCTCAATTAGCAGCTGAGCATTGGAAAATAGCAAGCAAACAAGTCCAAACTTTGTATCAGCTTCCTTTGTGCTAAGGACAGAAGTGTCTCTAAGGGACACTGTTTCCTGAACTCTGGGTTTTTTTACTGACACCAGTTTGGTCTGCTTCTCCTAAGGTGCTTGCTGCATGAGGACTGGTTTACAACTAAGCCTGGTAGTTTTAGCTGGGGCTTCTCTGCTGATTTACCAAATGGAGGCCACACTTGGGCAGGTAGGACCTAACCCTGTCCTTATCCTGTTGGTCTTGTGTTCCTCTAGCTGCTACTTCCAGCCTGGACTGGGACTGCTGCAGTGGGTAATCTTTGTGGCATGTATGAAGGTGCTTTCCACTGTACTAATGCACCATTGCATGGTATAGTTGCAGATTGCTGGGTTTGTTTTATTCATGCTTTTTTTTTTTTACACTTCTTAACCTCTTTAGCGGTGTTCAAATCTCTCCCTATAATACAAAAACATTTGTTTGGGATGAACATGAGATTTCAGTCTTTCACTTTGTCAAGGGTTACGACTGGGATGACCATGACAGGAATGACAGACGCCCAAGGGGAAAAGAAAGGGAAGAAGTAATATAGACTTATGAAATGGAAAAGAAAACTAACACAGCTTTAATAAATAATGAGATATATATAAACCCAATATTGAACCCAACCCCCTGATGGCAATCATATCAGTATCATCACTGATGCTGTCGGGCAGGCACTGGGGAAGTCCCAGACTGACAGATTGGAACTGGATTCAGGAGCTGGATTCCAAAATTGGATTCAGGAATGCACAGATTGAGATCGAAGGCAAAAGAATGAACAGAGTTCTTCTTGGACACTGGCCATTGAAGAAGACAGCTTGACCTTCATGATTTCTTAGGTTTACATTGAATATGATGTATATGAGATGGAATCCCTTGTTGGTCAGTTTAGGGTCACCTATCCTGTCTGATCCTCCCTGCAGGTGTGGCCTTTTGCTTTACAGCACTCCAGCCTGGTACACAAGATTGAGCAGTGACCTTGGTTTCTATAGAAGCAAGTATAAGAAAAAACTTTTCTGTGTACCAATCCTTGGTAGTAACTATAAACAACAAGTGCAATCACTTCTTGAATTGGACACCGCCTGCAAAAATACACAGCTTCAGAAAGTGCAGTCACTTAGAAGAGAATGAGATGAAAAGTAAAATCACTGAACAGAATTAGTTCTGTTCTAACTCCAGCCAGGACACTTTAATCTGCTGCAGTACTTGTTCTTTCTAAATGTATTTGTTGCATGTACCCACTTCACATCACACATACTTTTATCTTTTCACACATGTTAGTAGCACCTAGGAATAAAAAAAGGAAGTGCCAGTCTCAATATAAATGATTGGTATGATTGCTGCTGCATGGCATCCTTCTCATCACTACTTTCAGTAAAGAACAATCCTGTGTCGCTCACACACAAAGCTGATCTGCATACAAGGAGGAACCTGGGTGTTCTGTGGTGGCAGGCTTAGCATAAGCCAATAGAGAAAATAAAATAGAAATTCACTGTGCACTCCCAAATTCACTTCAAAATCCTGATATCCTGAAGGCAGACAGCACCCTTTGTTCTGAGTAAGACACTCTGCTATCTAGATGAATACATGCCACTAAACCTGGCATGCAATGTTTAGTATCACTATGATTTCAGAATAAATGCAGCTGCAGTACTTCTCCTCCTCCTCTTTTGCTCTTTCCCTTGGGCATTAATTAAATACAGCATTCACAAGCATGGCCCCTTTAGGAATGACTGTTCTTTATATACTTCAAATCTCAAACTGTGAATCCATTGGATAGTTATATTAATTTCTAATCACCATTTTTAACAGGGAGCAGCTGGGCTGCAGCTAGTCAGTAATAGATATTTGTAGGAATGTAAATACTTTTGTCCATTAGCATGCAAATGCAGAACCAAATAGAATTTTGCTAGAATAGTGAATTTTATTTTTTTAAAAAAATATAAGTAATCATAAAGAACTCAAAATTAGACTATGCTCCTCCTACAGAAAATTGTTTATCATTTATACTTACAAATTAATGCCTCCGATGTTCATGAAATGCATGTGAGAAGTTCATGTGGTATAAAAAGATACATCTAAATGTGCCTGAAAAGCATATAAAAGGTGGGAAGCCCATCAGAAATATGTAACATTTCTGTCAGAATGTGATTAGATTACAAATCCCCAAAAAAGACATTTTACTTCTGTAAAAAGAAACTATATATTCAATATATTTTGCATTTCATATTGTATATTTTTATTCTCAAACTGAATTGACTTGCTTCTGCTTTCTTCATTATTTTGCCTTCACTGGTGCTTGAAAGCATGTTATTTATTTAAGAAAAAGCAGAGTCCTTTATGAGAGTAAATTTTGCTACAATCAGTCCTTGACCTAGATTCCCACAGAAACTATGTTTCTGAAGTTGTTCAGAGATTCCATTTCATAAGAGAGTGAGTTCTTGGAAGATGGTATTTAGTCAAAGCTCAGCGTGTGAATCAAAATTGGACAAAACTCTTACTGTTCTACTCCCAAAAGACATTTTTAGCATGTTCAATAATTCCTTCACGGCTGACTTTAATAAAATTTGTGTTGGAAGGGAGCCAGCTTTATGTAATATTTAAATATATGTTTAGCTGAAAAAAAAATGCATTTTTGAAATCTGATTTTTAAACTGGTAGTTGTGAGACAGACTATCATTTTTAGTGCAACAGTAGAGAGCTCAATGAAATATACATTCCTTATTGTAAGCATCAAAATAACATAATGCAGTTTGAATGTTAAGAAAAATCCAATGCCTGGAACTGAAATCTCAGCGCTAATTTGAAGTCACGGTTCTTTTTGAGATCTTTAGAAAAAGAATGTGTGATATTATTTAAAGAAAAGAGGAAAATAGGAACATTGTTTACCAATATCCAGTCTCAATAATTAGGGGGGAAGATTACTTAGAATAATATTCTAGTACAAGGTTGTAATTTGTTCTTTTTCCAGTGTTCCAACCAAATTAGGAATGAGAGAGGAGCATGATCATGTTAAAGATTAGGTGTTCATGAGGCTCCAGATCAAGGCAGAAGCTGTTCTTGCAGTCTAAATGAGCTAAGATCAAAAAACAGGGAGAGTAGAAAATACAACAATCCAAATGAAGGCTAAAAATCAGAGCAAGGGTCAGCATTTCAGTGTATGTGTACCTACTGTGTCTAGAGGTAAGATTTTAGGCTAAAGACAGAAAGAAGACCAAGGAAAAGACCATCTGGAGCAAGGACATATTCAGGTTTGCAAATCAGGACCCGCTTTCAATACAGAAATGACAGAAGACAGGCTGTGGATTCACAAACGAGAAATAGGAAAGCAGAAGTCTGGTTCTCAAGGTGTTGAAAAGCTGACATGAGTTGAATTAATTCTTTTAGCCTACAGACATATAATTTTTCTTCAGCACCATGCCTAACAGGAGCAAGTGAAAGCACCCATATGTATCTGTGTTGTATAGTTCAAAGTGAACACTTAAATTCTATCACATTTTTAGCTAAGGTAAAAGTTTGAATACATGGGTTTCATTCTGTGGATAATACTTAAGCAGCTGTATTGGCTAAGGGAAAAAAATATGAATATCCTTTGGTTGTGGTAGTGGGATTTCTCAGTTGAGAGAAGAGTGTTAGTAACATTTGCCATCTGAAGATCATGTTAATAGTGTTTTGAAAATTCAGAAATCACCCATAGCAAAATATAATTTGTTTTTCATTTGCACTTGGCCTGACAGAGGCAATGTTCACATAGAGGAGGACCCAACTGCAGACAGTTTAGTAGCATGTACAGCATCTAGAGATGTATTGTCTTATGTAAACTGTTGTATCTGCTTATGTAAACACAGATGCTATTTTGCAAAAGCTTCTAGTTAGTTGATGGATAATGAGTTAGAAATATTTTCACTTAAGTGCTGCACAAGGTTCTGTCTACAGTATTGTGAAAGGCGTTAGAACAAACACATAACAATAAGAATGGAATTTTTGTCCCACCCCAATTTTTGCCATAATGTTCTCTCAATAAGCCATAATGCATCAGCGCATTATTGCATTAAGCCATCTTCTGTCAGGTGACATGCATATCAATAAAAAGGGATAAGTGGCATAATTTCATTTAAATGGAATTTCTTTGAAACATGGGTTTATTGAATATGGTATGTCACGGAGATACAGTGGCTTCAGCAGAATACTCACTAAGAATATTCCCTTGCATTCTAACACAGATCAAAAACAAATGGAAAAAACTCAGACCTTGTCATGAAACTGAATCTTCCACAGAGATTTAGTGTTAAGCATATTTTAAATAGCTGGCTTATTCTTCTTTCTGTGCAGCGTAAGAAGAACAGACTGCTATCGGGGAACTTTAAGGAATTACCATATTTGGGATCGAATTACCATATTTGGCATCAAATTACATGTAAAGTAGTACTTAATAGTAAGTAAGAGGTCTTTACTGGTATGTGACAGGAACTGCATGATTTAGAGATCTAATGAATCCAGAAGTTAGGCCATACCAGTGAGATATTCCTGTTGTAGTGGGTAGGAAGAGAATTCAAAGTAACTTCTGAAAACATACATTTAAAGATTATAGCAGCTTGAAATTCTTGATTGTTAATTCTTTGACTTTTTCAATAATTATGTAATTAATATCACATTCACTATACTATACAGAATAACATTCGTTAGCTTTGAGAAAATTATTACATATCCCAGAGTGATGGCAGAATATTTTTGTCTTATATACTCACACTTTCTTACTTACTCAACTGATTAAATTTAAATATACAAGCATCTTAGCAGTAGTTAAACATATATTTGGTTACAGGTTTCCTTACTTCTTTGTTCTAAAAGAGTATGTGTTAACACAAGTTAGTTCATGAGTATGGTTCACTAGAATTTCCAGCCTATTTCAGATTGCTGGTTTTGCCAGCACCATTTACCTTTCACTGTCACTTATTTGTCTATGTCTAAACTTCTTTTCTTAACTATTTTGATTATTTTATATAGTATTTCAAAAGGGACTGCAAGTTTTCTTGAAGTATTTTTTCCAATGTTTTTAATCTCAGCCTATTTCAACAGGGTCATAATATTTTGCAGACCCATGCAAAAAAAAAAAAAAAGAAAAAAAAAAGTAACAGAAAATTACATTTCTTGATGCAATTTTTATGAAGACAGTTGAGTCAAAGTACAGAAGTCTTCTTATCCATGGCTTAGTGAGACTAACTTTTCAGTGCTCTAAGTCAGGATATGGTAAATTGCATTCGTAGTCTTTCTGGTTCAGTTGGTCTTGGTAAGATCTTTTCTCCTTTGATGCTCGGAAAAAGTATTATTCCATGTGTGATTAGATCTCTCTCACATTCATATACAGCATCTTTGCCTATAGGAATACCAACTGCACTGGTTTAGAAAGGGTAAGTAGTAGTACATGCAGGATGCAAAAAATCTTATTGCAATTGTTTCAGAAAGGCATGTGTGAGCTTACTAATGATTTGTCTCCTTTACAATTGTCCTGGTTTTGCTGGGATAGAATCATAGGCCTGCCATGGTCTGCAGGTTATTAGCAGTTTTGGGTCAGCCAGGGCAGCTGTCCCAAGCTGGCTACAGGTGTATCCCAGACCATAAACACAGGAAGTTTGCTGAGGATTGGGTGGGTGGGTGTTATTTGGTGATAGAGCAACTGCTAAAGTTTAGCCCCAGATACAGGCTAAATATAAACAACAATGTTAATTAATCCTAACATTGCTGTTCAGTCTCTGACAGTAATTAGTATATTACTTCCAATTTGGCCACTATATACTCTTGTAGATCATTCTTTAAACTGTGATTCAATGAATTGATTTCTGAAGTCAGAAGCTGATGATAAATCATTCTAATGAGGCTCCTTTTATTTGTCATAGAACATGACTATAAACTGAAAGAGAAAATCACTCCCTATTTATATATTGTTAAGTAGATACTGGGTTTTTAAGTGTTTATCTGCAATCATGGGCATGATTTCCATGCACGAGGATTAGATGTTTTGCTCCTAATTTTTATCTGCCTCTCTGGCATTCCTAAGCATGTCACATGTAACATAGGAAGATTAAAAGGTTCTTGTAGTGTTCAGATGCACTACTGCATTTTGCAAATGCTCAATCCAGTTAGGGTACTTGAGGTCCTTGTATACTAATGACAATTGTTTGACCAACTACTAGTCAAAGAAAGATGGGTCATCTGTTGTTGAATAAAGCTCTTTTGAAACACTGCTCTGGTAAGTACAGATATCCTTTTCTGGTACCAGCAACTTAAACTTTTGTGATTGCTTTCACCTTATAGTTACATTCTCTAGCAATATTTCAGTAAATTATGGCCCTGTGTGATTAGATCACTAAACAATCTTGTAATCAATATATGGAAATTGAAGATGGTAACAAAGAAAATCCTAACTGGAGCTATATAATGATGACACAGTCATTTGTTTTATAATCATGTAAAAATAAAAATTAGTCATTGATCAAAATCTAAAACTATCTGCTACTCAAAACTTTCCTGACTGGAGACTAATAATATCATGGTCTTCAGTGTAAATTGTATGTGTGCAGTCGAAGGGTCTGATGTCCTGTCTTCTCCTATGTACTACTTCAGTACAGATCAAATTAGACTTCCATCTGCAGTAGATCAAAATGTCAGTCTACTTCATCCACTTGTTAGGCTTCCAAACTAGCATATCTGTTCTTGCCATCTTATTTCAAAAGGAACTCTTTACAAAAATACTCAGTGATAACTTGATATCTCTGAAAAAAACTCCTTAAAACTGTATCTTGCCAAGTAGGACTTGTTTAAAATGTCCTTCCTACTAATTTTCTTTTGCAACTTTTAATAAATTCAGTGCATCTGTATCACTTAATTTTCTGTTGAGCTTAATTACCTGACTCACAAAAAGCAGAAACTAGTTTTGACATACCACACCCGGTCAGGGTGTAAGTTCTGAAACCATAATTATCAGAACTTTATCCCCAGATAGTCCATACCTCTTTCCAAGTTTTACAGGTGCTAAAAAGTGACTGGAGTACACATAAACAGTAAAATAACTACTATGTTTCTATTCAGAAATGAAAAAAAATTAAGAAAACAACAAATAAACAGACAAATTATCTGATGACATTGTAAATGGACAAGTACACAACGAAGTGTGCATTTTGTGACATTAAGGCAAATACATATTATGAAGAGCTTCTAAACCTGCATGTTATATTATAAGGTATATATAAATGATCACTTGAGAGCCATTATGGTCTATTATGTAAATAAGCATTTAGGGACTCTTGAAAATTTGTAATCATGATAGTGCAGTGCCTCTAAATTGATTTGCCATAAATGTTTTATGAGACATTTGTTAATAGCACCGTTAAGGTAAATCTCTCAATGAAAACATTCTACCTTTATGTGACTATCAGAGTTTAAACACACTGGAAAGATAATCTGTTATAAAGTATTTCTCAATTTAGCTTTGGATTCTGATACAACACTTTAACTGATTATTCAGTAGAAAATAAGGTGTTAGAACATAGCTTTATTATGAAGAGTGTGGCCAGCAGGCTGAGGGAAGAGGCTACTCTGCACTAGTGAGACCATGTTTAGAGTATTGTGTTCAGTTCTGGTCTCTGCAGTTCAAGAAGGACACGGAAATACTAGAGAGAGTCCAACGGAGAGCTACAAAGATGGTGAAGGGACTGGAACATCTCTCTTATGAAGAAAGGCTGAGAGCTCTGGGATTGTTTAGCCTGGAACATTGAAGACTGAGAGGGGATCTTACTAATGTTTACAAATATCTGAAGGGTGGGTGTCAAGCAGTTGGCCAGTCTCTTTTCAGTAGTGCCCTGATAGGATAAGAGGTAACGGTAGCAAGGTGAAACACAGGAAGTTCCACTTCAACATGAGAAAAAACTTTCTCACTGTGAGAGTGACAGAGCACTGGAACAGGCTGCCCAGAGAGCTTGTGGAGTCTCCTTCTCCAGAGACTTTCAAGATGCTCCTGGATCTCTTCCTGTGTTTCCTGCCCTAGGTGTTCCTGCGTTGTCAGGGGGTTGGACTTGATGATATCCAGGAGTCCTTTCCAACCCCTACTATTCTATGATTCTATGATAATATCGAGATTGAACAGCTGTTATAACATGAGCTTTAAAGGTCCAGCAGTTCTCTCTTCCCATTTCCCTGTTTCTCTAGAGGAATATGTAAATATATTTATTTTGTATTGAAATCTCAGGTGGTTTATTTGGGGGGTGGTGAAAGGGAGGGAGGGCGAAGGAAGAGATACATTTTACTTTTTCATCTGTCCCATCTTTACTTCAGGATGATTCCTTTCAGGAAGAGAGGTCTGAACTGAGGTGTTTCCCTGTAAAAGACATTCCCGTAAGCCACAGCCTGGTCTGTAATGTCTTATGTAGAACTGCTGTCTTGGTGGTACACAGTAATTTAAGTTCTGATGCAGCTAGTGAAGAAATATTCAAATGGGCTTCCTAATTTCTCTTCAAGTAGAATGGGCACAGGTATGTCATATTCACACACTAACATGGGTTGTTCTTACTAAAAGGAAGATAAAAAGGCCTAAAACCATGAAATATTGTGGTATTCTGCTATATGGAGTGAATTCTTCACCACAATTACAGAAATGCCTGCACTATTCAAGAGCACAGTTTGATCTTTCTTACATCTCTTAACATCTGATTTCATCAGATAAAAGTAAAGTTGATCTTTTAGGCATTATGTGAAGGTCAAGACACCAGTTTCAGTGCTGTAAGGAGATTTTTCTATTTATTCAATATATGGAAACATATAAGTAGGGAAGACATTATTTTATTGAGAAAATGTATTATTTAATATTCTAGAACTTTTACATTTATGGTGGATCTGTTATGAACAATCGTGACATCATAAGTTACTTAGAAAGGCTTCACCTCTTCAGAAGTGGGTAAGATAGTTCCAGAAGTAGAGATAACTACAGATATCACAATAAATCACATAGGGATCAACATTAAAGTTCACAAAATTTAAACATGATCACATCAGAGTGATACTGTGTAAAATCCTGTGCTGTAGTAGAAGCTTGTCAAAAACTAGAAGATTCATCATATTTGATATGCTGTACTCATCTTCAACCCCAACATTTAGATTTGAGGATTTTCTGAACAAGGTGGCTCTTTGCCTTTCCGTCATTCTCCTAGATCTTAAAGTACTAGAAAATCATTCTTCTCTTGACCAGTAATGGTTTATTTGCAGCATAAGTCATAAATGAGTTCTCCATCTGTCACTTTTTCATGCTCTTATGTACAGACAGGAAGGAGATGTAAAAGAGCCAGCAGCTGAAAGTCACACCTCTCAGAAATAAATGCAAGAGTAGCCTCTGGATTTTACATTCAGGGAAGAATTAAGAAAACAAAATTAAGGGGAAGGGAGCAAAGAACACATACAAGCATACAGAAAGAAGACTGGGACACCTGTCTATTAATGAATGCTGTAGAACAACCAAGCAAGATTTAATCTATAATACTGATGTTAACTGATACAGCTGTCATTTTCATTGCATGGAGCTTGTAAAAATTCACTTAATTTCTTTTTGAAACAACACGAGTACAAACAAAGTTCTCCCTTTGATTATGTTTTTTTGGTAAAAAAGCTTTGTTACACGTATTATTATTTTTTTTTTTTAAACTTGTTGACTAAAGAAACAAGGTTTCAGCAATTGTTCTGACATACTCTTAGCAAATTTCTATCCAGTTTGTCACCTTCACTCAAAGTTCTCAGGTGCAGTAGGAGATTTAATGTTATTAACTTCCTATAAGCTTTGAGAAAATAGGCAGCAAAGTTGAGGAAGAAGGTCTGTATTGTGGTAAAGGGAGGCAGCAGCATGAGCTCAGGTGTAGTTTCAGGCAGCATAGAATCCTCACTGGAAAAACCCACTGTTCATGGAACCACCTTTAGAATATCCACATTATGGTTTTGTCATCATATTCATGCTTTTAAAAGCCATACTGTTTCAAAAAACAAACCCTTTGATTCAGTCTTACGTCAATATAAAAGGCAATTGATAAAATTTTGCAGAGGAGATGTTGAAAAACAAGGGAAATACTGGACACTGTGTTTTCCATGAGGAATCATATGTTTTTGGATAGGAGACAGTGGTGTTATATATTTCAGACTAACATCTAAAGCATTGTACAGTAATGGAGAGGATGTTTTTAACAAAAAGCATGCCAAAATGATAACTCTTCATGTGGTTTGTTATAAATTGCTGTAATTTAATCACACATGGCCCAAGTTGCAACGCTTATCTGTCATTCGTTTTTTACAGCTTACATACATTTTGAAAATAAGCAGAAGCTACTAGAATTCTAATGACTGCTTTGCTAACATGTGTCATAAGAACTGTAAACTGCCTTACATTTTAAATCTGCTCTTTGGACTTGATTAACGAACCCTGTATTGAACTCACTTCTACTAATTCCTTGAATTAGTATATTTATATATAGATACTTGAATATATAAGGCTCACACTTGGGCTTCTCAGAACAAACAGCTTTCAGGAAATTCAGCAGTAACTAGTCAACAAAAGCAGATGGGCATCCTGGAAATCTGGAGTGATAAAAACAATATAACAGAACACATTAGCTGTATGTATAGGTGTTTTATGCAGCTTTGTGGTCTTAATCCTATTATTATTACTGTTAGTTTCCGGCTTACACCACAGCTGGAGCTCTCTAGCCATGAGAACAATAACTCCATCTAGTTGGCTGGTGTCAAACAGAGCCTGGACACTTTACTGGGAAGCATCCCAAATGACTGCTAATCATAAAATAAAGGGAGACTCCTCTTCAGAGTATGTTAAAACACCTGATCAAATAGGTGCACTCTGGATATGTTTAGCGAATTATGTCTTGGAGACAAAAAAAAAAAAGATACAGGACTGAGTTACTGAATAACAGAACAGTATTATATATGTATCTATAATATATAATCTCATTCTACATATAACACATAGCAATCTTGTGATAATGAACAATGCATAGTTTTATTAAAAATGGTAAACACAGAAAAAATTATCTTCCTTTCTATCAAGGAAGTATAATTAAGAAAGATATCTAGGAAAGAAAGTCTGCACTATGTGATCAAATTATTGCAACACATGTAATATTCATCTACTCTTTATCAAATGAGATGAGCTTTCATTCCTTTTCATCATAATAAAACAATAAATATGTTATCAATTAGAATTGGTACTTAGGGATCTGTTTCACTAGACAATTATTATGAAATTGGAAATAGAAAATGTTTAAGAACTAAAAGGCTAGATAATCGTATCTTTGACAAGAAATGGGAAGTGCTCTCAGAAGTGTTTTATTTCTATATTTGTGTTTAATTTAAACACAAGCAGAATTTTAAGTACTAATGTCTCTTCTATTTTTCTTCCCATGTCTGTCTATCTATGCATTTTTATATCTTGAAAAATTGATAAAGACGATGAGGAAATTAAATTTTCTTACAAAACTGTATTAGGAGTAGTATTCAAGGCAAATTTTGACACAAGGTCCTGCCTAGATAATTACTCATCTGATTTTCATGTTGCAGTGATAGTGTAGCTAAAATTCTCCTTAGGATCACTATGCAGTCTAAATATACAATAGCAAGAATATTTTGAATAAAACCAGATACTGGTGTTAGCTATAATTTAACTTACTAAAATAGTTTGGTAAATTTCTTGTTGTAGTTCATTACACAAGCTTACTAGTATTTCAGAAATGTTCAAACAAAAACAGGGGATGAGAGATGGTGTGCTCAAAACAGCATGTTTGTGTTAATGTCTGTCTTCCTATTTCTTTGGGGCCTCCTTTCTCCATAAGTTAGAAATAAAAGTGAAACAAAAGGAGGAGAGGCAATTGTACACCATACTGCACTTTTTCATCATTGTCAATGATCTATAGATACTTTCTCCTGTTATTTATTTTTTTTATCCTGCTGTTGGATCCTCTTGCAAATGCCATTATCTTTTAATTTTGAAGTTGATGCTAATCCGTTCATTATCTTAATGTTTACCCAATTGACAGTGGTTACCTCTTTATCCTTCTAAATTTATTATGTGCAGTATAATTCCTGAGTGGTGTTCATACAGCTAGCAATTTAGTATTGAACGCTCTTTGCCATTAAAAGGTAACTCTAGTTACACTCCATCGCTGCAGCCAGATCTAGTTTTCACTCAAATATTCAGGTTTAGATTGGTTCAAAAAAGCAGGGGACAAAGGATCAGGGAATTTCTCCTCTCATGTCAGTCGCTTTTGTTGACTCAAAGCCGTTGAGTAGGGTAGGATTCAAGATACACTGAAACAGTGAGGTGGAGCAAGAGAAACCTCTATGGCCTGATAGTTAAAAGCTATCGCTCTGGTGAAGAAGTCCTACTTTCCAGGCCTGTTCTGAAAACTGTTGCTATGTCTTATCCTGTATCTCCCACAGCAAAATACATCAATTGCCCTTGTAACTGGCTTGAACTGATGAAGGCAGCAGAGAAACCTGATTTCAGGATTCTGATTATATTTGGACATGAAGGCAGATATTAACCTAGTCAGTCTGGTCAATACTAAGATGCTGTAGTATATATTTAAAAGCTAAAACATAGACTTGTCCTTTAATTAAGAAATACAGAATTTAAGGATTTCTAGAGTTAGGCAAAAGCTTGCATAAATATTTTTACAGTGCAGCCTTTTCTGCCCATGTACCTATGTTTTACTTACATTTTCGCTTTAGTCTCTTAAAACCTTCTGGATATAACCATTGAACTTAATTTTTCTTTTCAAATAGTAAAGAATAATATGATACTTTAATGAGGATGGAAATAAGAGAAAAGTTTCCTGTTAGTTGTCTGTTAATTCTTTATGCCTTTGTGTGTTTCTCACCATGTTGAACAGAGAAATAGTGGAAATCAAAAAATATGAAGTTGATGCTATGACAACTGAAGTCAATGATACAGCTTTCTGATCTGACTGACTCGAAATTGTATAAGCCACAGGAGTATCATCAGTAAGGGCATACATTCTTATTGTTCTAAGAGAATCAGGATATCTAAGGAAAAAGTGGTATATAGCACACATTCTTGTCAGAATTGAATGCTCAGATAAAGTCTTTTGGAGAGAATTATAAAATAATTTTAAAAAAAAGATGCCTTGAAAGTTTGCTTTAGTAGGTGTTAGACATACTGAATGCTACCCTGAAGGTGTGAAGTGGGATTGTGAATTTGCAGAGGAATATGTCACAAAAGAGGTATCTGCATAATAAAAACAGAAAACTATACAACTGAAATGCAATTACTCAACATCAGAAACTTAGTTTTCATTAGAAACAGCTTTATGCAAGCATCTGAGAATAGCAAAGTTATGTATACAAGTATTGATATTAATTTATTGGTCATAATACAAAGTGTGGGGTTATCTTTGGGCACAAGTCTGTGTATGAACTTTGTTTTTGAAAGAAGAGTGCACAACATTCCTTAAGCAGATTTCTTAATTCTAGCTGATATATGGTATAGGAAAGAATGCTAGAAATGAAATACCTGTTCTCTAATAGCACTTCCTTCTTTATGTTCTAAATCTCTCAGATTTTTCCTGCCTGCTACTCACTAAACCCATTTCTCTCAGCTCTTGTTTCTCAGTTTAAATCTATTTTTACCCTATTTATGAGTCACTCATAAGTTTTTAGTTTCACACGTCCTGTGTTTCTCTGGATGGTCTCTCACTCTTTTTATATAAAGGAAGAGGAGGACTGTGTAATTGCAATTGTGACTCTATTCTGTTTCACTTTAAAAGGAAATTAAGGTGGTATGTATTTATATATAGCCTAAAATATTCTTAATTTTTTTTCCCTATCAAAATTCCCATCAGGTTCCTATGAGTGCATTTACCCAGGTCTGCTACTACATTTTTAGTCACTCTGAGCCCATATAAATACTGGTTATGCTGCTTGTCCATTCAGCTGCAGATGAAATCATTAAATCATTAAATTCTCATATAATGGTGCCATTCAATTAGCTGGAGTTAAAGCTGGGTCAGCAATTCCAGTATAAATCCTTAATTTAAATGGTCTGCAATAACTCAGACATAAAGTATACTTTGAACTGAACCTTGGCTTGTAAGATTTCAGGCCAGAAGCAACTTCCTTTTTAAATGAAAATAAAATAAAATAAAATAAAATAGTGCTTTCTAATAATTTCAAGAATGAATTTAGTGCTTGTGAAAAGGCAATTTTACTGCCCTAGGAACTGAGCTCTGGTAACTGTCAACAGTGACACAAGAGGCACGTTACAGGTTTCCTCTGCTCTGCTTCAGTTCAGTTTAGAAGATTCTGATCCTATAAGCTAAGAGACCCTGTGTAAACTGACCTCTCCTTTAGGGCAAATAACAAGAGAGTCATTTGATGACAATTTTGGTAGTATATTAAGGGAACAATTAAAGGCATCCGTGACAGCTAGCACAGGGAACTGGTACCACCAAATTATACTTCACATGATTTTAGTCACCAAGGGACTTTTACACTAAATTGGCCAAACAAATTATAATACCCATGGCAAAAACCCCCAAACACCAAAAACCTCTGTTGAAGTTCTAGTTCACATTTTCCCAGTTGCAAAATTTGTCTTTTGAATGCTTTCCTATGTCAGCAGCTATGATAATAAAAGATAGGCAACACAGAAATCACCCACAAGATTCTTCCATGCTGCAGCAACTCATCCATTCTTAAGTTCTGCAGTGATGGAATTACTTACTTGGGTAGGGCAGATGGCTGATTGCACTGACTGATCAGTTTTGGTGCTCCTCTTAAGGATATGGAGAAAGGTAATGGCAGCTTATTGACATGGACAGTGTCAGTTGTATTTGTTTTGCAGATACTGGGATCATTGATTTTGATGAGGGATTCTACAATAATAAGAGTCGTTCCTTTCATAAGAGTATCATCACATTATGGCATGGTGCATGAATAAGCAACAGCTTGTGCTTTAGCATATTAACTATTGTGACTATCTGCTTCAGGGAACAGTTGTCTTTAAAATCACAGTGAATACTTAAATATAATCAAGTTTCTACTCTTTCCTGCTGGCAAGAAAAAATGAGGAAAAAGTGACAGTACTTGAAAAAAACACGAAATAAATTGTTCAGCTCAGATGACTTTTATATCTAGCAGTGAATCAGTTGTTTATTATGTGCTACCTGCAAATATTTGCAGGGTTTCCCAGTAGGCATTGTTCTCAAACACAATCATCTTGAAGACTTTTGCCATGTCTCATGAGCAGAGATGCTCTTCAACATCTTATCACACAGAACTCAAGGTTATTTTTTGATAGAGTGATAGTCTTGGTTTCAGTATAAATAAATAAGTACAAACAAAATTATTTCCGTGTATGATCACAAGTATCTGGCCACTTGTATAATTTCTTCAGCTCCACTTTTGCTCTTCTTTGGTACTCAATCAAGCTTTGAGATACTGGCTTACACAATATGATCTCAGGTTCTGGGATTTTTTCTATACCTGTATATAGAAGATAAAATTATCCTGACCAAGGTAACATGAGCAAATTTGTATAATATTCAGGATGCTTTTTACAATGTTTATTTAAAACAACAAAAGAAAACATTACTGTCTGATCCAATCCACATATTCTTCCCTGCCTTACTCAAAAATTGCTTCTCTCCTTCAGATTCCTCTTTTCTACTTTCTGTAAAAGAATCACTAGGGAACCTCTTTTACTGCTAATTCGATGCAATAAGAGGAAGCTGAAAGTTAACGTGGCCTAGATATGTGCCTATGCCTTAGAGACAATCTCTGTCATTAGCATCTGAGTCATTGGCAGTAATTACCCATTTCATCAGCACAGCTTTGTTACCTTATGGAATTTTTTAAACCTTGCTTATATCAAGAGCTTTATCTGTTTCTTTTCAGGTGTCCTTCTGTTATTGACAAGATGTTAACTTAAAACTTCTTACTTTTCTGTCAATTATTCACCTCTTAGGAACATTTTTTATTGCATGTTAGTTTTATATGGGCTTTTGATCAGTAGGAAGGCTTTTCCTCTGCAGTCAATGGCAGTAGGCTTGACATTATTTGCATAATATGTCATGCATATTGTCAAATCAAACTTTAAAATCATTATACGTTCTTGCAAGCAGAAATGCTTAAATATAATTAGAAATAAACTGCATTCATTTTGAGCTTTTCCTGACTTAATCCTACAATGTCTCATTTGTAAATTTAGATTATTGATCCTGCCTACGACCCTAGAGAGAATCAATAACTGCAGAACTATATTTCTCAGGACAATTGGAGATATTTTAGTTGTAATAAAAATGAGAAAAACAGAGATTCAGTAGTGAGGGGGTACTTATATTAATGCACTATTGGAAACTTAGCTAGTTAAACTGTGGGTACAGACAAACCTAGCCATGGCAGCTGCTCCTTGTTTTATTTTTTTTTTGCCAATTTGGGAAAGGGCAGCATCAAAGACATTACTATTGAGGTCCTCAGTGATACCTTGCTCCATAATTTATGTGACTCCAATAGTTTTCAAAGTTGTTTATGTGACACCTGTTTCCATATTTGCCCTAGCACTTTCCATGGGCTCCTGTAAAAAAACCCAAACAAAAAACCAAACCTCTGGGATCAGACCGCAAGTAATAAAGTAGCCTGCCAAAAACCCTGTAGTCAAAATAGGTATTCCCCTGATTATATGCCTAAACTGAAATAACTTTGTGGCTAAAACACTGATCCCAGTACTGGAGGAGTTTCAACAGCAGGAGAGGTTCCTCTTACCTTACCTGCTCCCAGGCACCAGATCTTTCTGTCTGGAGGCAGATCTTAAGCCCACATCTCCTACCGCCTGAGAGGGCATCCCCACTGAACTCTGTCCACCTGCACTCAAATTGTTTCTCTGTCTGTTAGCTGTGCTCTGAGAAATTCCATATTATAAAAAAAAAAAAAAAAAAAAGGTAAGAGGGAGGTGGATGGAAGTCTTTTTGACTGCAAACGGTCTTAAGTATGGAAGGTGATGGCAACTTCCAGGTCCAGGGCTGAGGAAAAGCTGAACTCCTGCAGTGGGGGAAACCCCAGTGCTGGGTGAAGCAGCCAGCAAGCTGTTGGGGAAGGAATAGTGGATTTTTTGGGTTGCATAATGCATGCAGAATCTTCCTTTAGAGAACAATGTGATCTGAAATAATATTTGGCTGGAGATTAAATGATAATCTCTATTATCAGGAAGTTTGGATCATTACCTGAGGAGCATCTTTATTCCAAAGACGCTGCTTCTGGGAATCAGAGCAGATTGTACACTGAAGAGCAGATGAACAGTAATAGCATAACCAACCTTCTAGGCAATTCATTAAAAAAAATAACTCTTCCTTTTTCTTTTCAGTATAATTAAAATGGGAAAACAAACACTCTTCTGTGAAATAGCTTTAATCAACTTATATTTTTGCTTTTGTAGATCCTTCTTGCTTAGAAGAATTTATGTGTTGAAACAAGTCTATTAAATAAAAATATTACTTAAATGTTAGATACTCATGCAGTAGCAGATTTCAGAGAACTGGAGAGTGCTGTGAAAGCTTGTTGATGTCATGTCTTTTATTAAGATACACAGTCTTCTCTTTGATGACACATACCTGAGTTTATAACCCTCTCCAGTAGGCTGTTCTCATACATGCTTATATATTCTTCAGGTTTATTTCCCAGTTGGATTTCTCTGATTTTTTTTTCTGTAGCCATTGAGCCTTGTAAAGTCTTTCCTGTAATACCTTTTTCATGTGCAAATAACTATGTACCGTGGTTGAGTCAAATTTCAGAATAGTTAAGCCTGATTAGACTGATATCACAGATTTACTTTATAATCACTTAATAATTACTGGCTGCCCTTCTGCACTTTCTCAATGTTTATTTGCTTTCCTGATGCCATTCCAGAAATGTATACTAGCACTGATTTCTACTAGTGTTGTGTACAGAGGCACAAATGCTTTCCTGCTTTTATTTGACACCACTCCTTTTCATAATACTGCATAGAATTTGCTTGCCTATTTAGCAAGCTATTTCAGGAAGAGTTCACAGTGAGGTAACTAACTACACAATGGCCTGCCTTTTGTTAGGGACTGTTTTTTTGGGACATTCATTCTATAAAAACAGTTGAATTGCTCATTTTTTATAGATATCACATTGTATTTAATTGTACTGGAATATACCTGACTGGATCATGGCATTCAAACAGCACCAGCCTCTTCTCCTTCCTTTCTTGTTTTCCAGAAATTACCTACAAAATTTACCATCAATGCATTGACATTATTTTTTAAATCAATGTTAAAAAAAAAAAGAATATCACTGAGAGAACTAATAGCCAATGGACCCTCTAGTAATTTGCTGACACCTGTCTGTTAGAAAACATTTATTTTACAGCCTTTTTAAAAACATACTTATTGAAGAAAACAGCAAAATTTAGACTAGCATTAATTTCTAATAGATTCTGGAGGAGACTTCTTTTGTGAAACTGAAAAGATCCAAGGAGCTATCTTCATTTTTACATCCCCCAAAATTTACTAAATATCCTCATTTTACTGGTAAAGCTCTTCACATTAAATAATGTTCAAATAAATTTCTTTCAAAAGATACCTCTCAGGGTCTAAATGACTTTTATTCTTGCTGGAAGCCAGTATTTTATACATGCACAGGAAGGACAGAAGCCATATCAAGAGTTTATCATACACATTACACTGAAAATTTGATCAAAGTTATAAATGCTGATTCAGTCATCAGGTCACCATGGTTTGTTTTTATTCATAAAATGACAGAAGAAATCACAAAGGCCCATAGCAATTATTAAGGGTGATGTGGTAAAATTATATGTCCTGAAAGTAGGCTATGAACTGCAGTAATACTCAGGAAGCAGGTCAGGGAGGGAATTATTACTGATCTACAACTCTCTGATTAGTCCCACTTACTCCAAGCAGAGAGCATTGAGTTTTGATCTCTACCTGTAGCAGAGTGTCTTCAGCTCTGTGGGGACTTGATTATGCAGGCTTGTTTTTCAGTTGTCAGTTGGAATGGAAAAAGACCAGGAACAAACTAGGGGATTTGCTTGGGTTTAGTTTTTGCTTCAATTGAATATAAACCAGTGATAAAAAGCTTAACTGAAAATCTCCTTAGGACCATGTCACAGATAAAGGATGGTACTTCTGTAAAATAAGGGAAGAATGAACTGGAGAGAAGACCTCACAGAGAAGTAAATAGCTCCTAATGCTTTCTAGCATAATGAGGACTGAGGCTCAAGTCTGGGGTGCTGCTTCATTCACAGCAAAAGACTGAAACACAATCTTTTTCCTCTTAGGATAGTGCTTCAATGTCCAGGGTGTCTTGTACTCTGCATAACCTTATTACTTTTCTCTATATGGGTATTTTGCATTCTGTGTTCTTTTTCTTTTTCTTTTTTTGGGGAAATGGTAGCTGAAAATGAAGGTGATGTGCAAGTAAAAGCCCTCTTTTACTTATTTTCAAGGAGACAGAAAATATTCAACCCTGAAATCATCCATAACAATAAAATCTTATGTTTTGTCCAGAACTAACAGTGATATATGAGCTGAGGAAATGTGTGTTTATACTTTATTTAAGAACAGTATTAAACTGGGTGTTATTCTTACTAAGATTACTCGTAATATATAGCAGTGTAAGTAATCTAATTCACTCTGTACAATGGAACTGATTAATTTATTGCTGAGTGCCCCTTCTCATTGTTCTAACAAATGCCATTCATTCTATCCCACTCCATCCGAATTTCCTCCTTCAGAGAAATCCAACAAACCAACAGAAACCATGACCAGTTTCATACATCTTTGTAAGAGGTTTGCTGTGCAAAGGCTTAAAAACCTTCAGAAGAATGAATTAAACACCATAAATCTTGTGTGTCCTATTCTTTGACTCATTTAGATGCATTCATGTCAGATCACTTAGTGTACTTCCATAATTCCATTAGTGATGTCCAGTAACTCCTATTATGAAAGAATTTAATTTCTGAGGTGTTGCTAAAGGTCAAGAGACTTTGAGGGACATTCTGCTTTGCAGTTAGAATAACTCTCAATAAACAAATATTCTTGTTTTACATGTAAACTGGTAACTGTAAAACTTGAATATTTGGCTACTGAACTAGTGTCGATGGACACATTATTAAAAAGAAAATCAAGGTTTTTTTTGTTCCTGTTCCCATTTCTCTCCCTCATCTGTCTGATTCTTCTTTCCATTCAGTCTTGCATGCTCTTTTTTCCTGTGTTGTGTTATTACAAGGGACTCACCCTATTTTCCTCAACTGCATACAGACTCTCAACAAAGGGTCACTCCAGCTGGAATATAAATAGATAAATAAATCCTAAATATTTAATTAAAATCCTAACTAGCTTAAGCAGGCAGAGTGCAGTTAACATTCTCCATTAAGTCTGAAGCACTTGACATAATGTGGAGTGTTTGAGAACAACGGGATAGGCACATGTTTTATTCAGAAGCCAATGAGAGGCCATTCTTGTGCCTAGTGACTGTCAGAAAGCTGGTATAAGATGTCCCCTGTCATCCCTTCTAGGATACCCAAAAGAATTAATCCACAAGAACAGATATTTTGGGTTATTAAATGTTTCTCCAGCAAATACCAGCGAATCTTTAAAAAGTAGAGGCGTGCTAAGTGTAGAGCCCTCCTTCTATGCTATCCTAAGATCAGAGCTTTTGGTTTAGTGTTATGATTTTTGGATTTTAAAAACAGCCTTCACTTAAAATTTCAATTCACTTTCTAGAGGCTAGGCCTTGTGCTAGATTCTGTAAAGTATGTAACGCAAAGCTTTCTATAGGTGAATGACACAAAATGCAGAAACTCCAAGATTTGTGCCAGTCTGTTCAGTCTATTGCTTCCATTTTTTTTCCTTCCTGTTTATGTTCACAATTTCTTTCCACAGAAACAAAATACAGATATTCTGCTTATTACACAATATTCTACATTTTTCATAACTCCAGGACCAGAGGATTTCTCTGAGGATGTTAACTGTAGTCAGTGTGTAACTCGAAGTCACATGGAGCAAACTCTGCTAGCATCCACGAGAACTGTGGAGACTCAGTGAGGAAAATATCTCTCAACCTATCATATTTAAGCAAGAAACAGGTGTAATTTAGGTGACTTTGTCTCTGAAAATGGGGAAAAATGGGAAACAATTTCCAATATCCAATTTGGCTTGTACAGTAATATAGGCAAAATAGATCACGGCCTGGCCATTGCCCCTCAGATCTATACAGGCAAGAATATGAACTCAGCCCAGGAACTCCTGTGCATTTATTGCACCCAGTACTGGGGACTTTAGCTCTTGTCTGTGCTTTGCACACAGTCTTTCTTTCCATGAAAACTACAAGTAAAAAATGGTATTATTTATATTTTCTACCCAATAAAAAAGTCACGGTCTGCCTCGGATTTGTACCTTCCAGTCAACAAGCAGTCTTTCATGCATCAGACCTCTGTTTCTGGTTTCACCAATACTGCTGTCTTCACAGACTCTACTTACAACTCTTAATTCTCTGCCATTATGGCTCCTTTTGCAAGAACTTAACTCTGACATTTATGAGATACTGTAAGAGTACAGATAGGCTAAATGGATGAAGCATTTCTGCTGATGTTTCAAGTAAGAAAACCAGTCTTTCCACAAGAACTGTGTGCTATCTTGTACAGCCTCATTGTGACATCATTGGCTGAGCTATTGCAAAAGACAGGACTATAAAGACTGCTTTAATTAGAAAAAAACCCCACAATTCTTAGCACATAAAATGAAATATTTTGTTTTATGACTATGGAGCAGACTTATGGCAAGGGGTGGAGGGAACTAATTTTTGTATGCCAAACAACCAACAAAAGAAGTAACATACAGTAATCATTCAGCTCCGTCTAAATGGATTTTTGGGGTGCGAAAGGGGATGGTAGAGGTGGTAGGACAGGGGTGTGGAAAGCCTTGTTCCAGTTGTTCTGTATTTTGCCATGCTACCAATGTTTCAAGCACTCTTTTACAACGTAAATATTTGTGACCTCTATTTTGACAGTAGTTGTGTAGAAAGGAAGACAGATATGGTACATGGAGATGTAAAATTCAGTAAGAGATACTGTGAATTGTTTGAGTATTCCTTTCTTGTTATGGGAAAGCACACATGTATAAGAAAAAAAAATGGTAGCAATAAAGGCAGAGGAGGAAGAAAAAAATACCTGTTTTAAAAATTATTTTTACAAAGTGATTTTTGGTGGATTTTCTCTGAGATGAAAGATTAATTTTATATAGTATGGTCCATAAGATATTTTAAGATTAATTCAGAAATGAGAATCCTTTGCTTCGAATTAATATTCTTCAGAATTTATTTATAGTGACTATAATTATATTCAGAAACTGACCTTTAATCTGCATATTCTCAGATTTGCATTATAAAAGTGATATTCCAAAAACTGTGCTCAGAAATGAACATTTCTTTCTGAATACGTCACCTTGATTTTAATGTTTGAATTCCTTGAATTGAGGAGGATACAGGAGATTCACTCTTATCCAGCTACATACTAAATCATGCTGCAGCAAATTAACATGAGTGCGAAAGTTATATTGCACCATATAAAGGCAGATCCTTTTATTTTTAAGGCTGATGAAAGATGGATTAGTTTGAACATTCTATATACCTAAAAATGGGTGTAGACATGTATTGAGATTTTTGAAAAGCCCACCTTCTGTTAAACATCCGTTACTGAAGAAAAACTGGTTTAAAGCAAAGCACATAGAGAACAAGTCTTACAATGAGTGGCTGAGGGAACTGGGGTTGTTTACACCAGAAAAAATGAGGCTCAGGGCCTCCCCTGAGGAACCCTTGTTCCTCTCTATAACTACCTGAAAGACGGTTGTAGAGAGGTGGGAGTTGGACTGTTCTCCCATGTACCAAGTGATAGTACAAAAGGAAATGGCCTCAAGGTGTACCAGGGGTGGTTTAAGTTGGATATTAGGAAAAAATATCTTCACAGAGAGGGTTGTAAAGCACTCAAACAGGCTGCCCAGGGAAGTTGTTGAGTCCTTATCCTTGGAGGTATTTAAAAGACATGTAGATGTGGTATTTAGGGACGTGGTTTAGTGGTGACCTGTCAGTGATGGACTAATGGCTGGCCTTGATGAACTTGAATGTCTCTTCCAACTAGAACATACCTACATGCTTTCCTGAATTTAAGCAACAGATAAGTGGCCTGAGGCATCTTCTGTTCTTAAAAGTGTTGATATCCATCACTTTCCATTGAGATCTATTTGAAATTCTGCTTAAACATAAGTAAAGCTTTTTTTTTACTATGAACACTAACACAGGTTACCCAGAAAGAGGAGTCTCCCTCCTTAGAGATATTAAAAATCTGAGTGGACTCTAGCTTTCCCTGACATGAGCAGGGTGTGAGTCAAAACTCAATCATTCCATGATACTTATTGGAAAAGGTCATCCAAGGGGCTAGACTTAATCCTCACTGAAAAAAGGTAAAAGCTATCCAAAAGAGTCTAGCATTGGAATAACTGTCTGGAGAGACTGTGTCTCAGCTGTTTTTAAGGGAGATGTCTGCATGTCTAACTTACTAATAGCTTGTTTCAGCTTAGTGAATAGGCAATGGGAAGCCTAGGAGTATTATTGTTATGGTACGGTAATTCAAGAAGCATTTGCTAATAAAAAAGGCATCTCTATTTGCTCTGTTTAGGCCAACCTCACTCATACTATCTGCTTTAATAAATATAGAAACTTTAACAGAAATAACTGCTGCACTGACTAGATAATGATAATAAATGGGAATTGCAGCTGAGTTTAGGAGTTGAAATGTAGCTCAATAAAGCAACACAGCGTACACGCATAGGAAAAAATTCTTAGCAATTTCTGTTGGAAAAGGTGACAGAGGTATTTACAAGGGGATGAGAGTTCAGGGAGTTTAATCAGTTTATAATCACAGAGTATGCTGGGATTAGAACTGTCATTTGGTAGGGTTTTTAAGCATTGCTAATAAGCAGAAGGGTAAATTAATTGCAGCTGTTGATGAATCAGCCAGAATCCTTGAAAATTATTAGTTTAGCTGCATCTTAATGCTATTGCAAGAAAAGCAAAAGCTGTTTCATTCCATCATTTCTATCATAAACACAATCTTCACAACACAGGTCTATTGAGACAAGACTACAAGTAAATCTTTCTACTATATTTATATATAAATACTTTAAATCTTGTTCACATTGAAATCAATTAATGCAGTATAAGACTCACTGAAAATATATGCATTCATATTTGAGCCTAATGCAAATAAAGAGAACGTCTTGAGGGTGCTAGGGTAAATTAATAAGTTCTAACATCTCTATGAAATTGAAGACGAGTGTATTTCCACAATCTGAGGGTGGTATTAGTAACATTCTTCTTTTTTTCTAGTCTGTATTCATAGGTGTTTCTATGAAGAATTAATGAAAATTTACAGGAGTATGGAGTTTCTTTTTTAGCTTAAGATATTCAAGCGAGCTATGTATAGTCTACTTAAAAAAACATTAGCTAGCTGTATCAAAAAACCCAATATGTCTTTTGACTTTGACAAAATAATAAAATGTCATTATATGGGTGGATACATAAATGGCATTTTTATAAAAACATTCTTCTGAGAAACAATATTAAAAGAACATTAAGGCTGCAGAGGCCAGAATTCATAACATAGGAAATGACAGAATAAATGTTGCCCTCACAACCTTAATTTGATATTTTGTGCACGTTGTACAATGTGCAGTGCCATGCCTTGTTGGCTACACATTGTTCAAACACTCTCTGAAGGGAGAAATGGAAGTTGATTCAGGTGCTTCTCCGTATTACCATAGTACTTGGTGTGCTTCACACAAGAAAGTGGTTAATTCAATATGGCACCTTGTATATGAAGATGAGGATTATATTAATTCTATTATACAGATGCAGGCCCTAAGGCATACAGACTGCACCTATCTGTATATGTAGTGCAGAAGATGCCTGAAGCTTGTCTGGAAGACAAATCTGCCAAGTCTAGAGCTGATAACCAGCTTGAAACTCCTGGAGGCTGACTTGTATGGGCAGCTGTGAATGCTCAGAGAAAACATTTCAGAGCTGTCTTGTGCTTTCAAAGACAAATGTTCTACAGTATTTATCAGAAGCTTTGAATAGCAGTGATACTTTATGCCTGGTCTGGTTACTTAGATGTCTTTTTTTTACCATGGAGGTGGTGTCATGTGACCTTTACGAAAGCATCCCAGTGTCATTTGCTACATGGGTAAAAGGAATTTCTGCAGAGGGGCCATAGGAGCAGAAGGTGGTTGTATGAAGCTGGGTAGCAATGATGGTTATGAGCATACATAAATGTAATGCTTGAAGTTTTACTTGTTCCAATCTCTTTGAGCTTTACAACACTCCATAATATAACATCTTATTTTTCAAATTTCAAATTTAAAAAAAAAAATTTCAAAAATCTGCCAAACTGATGTAATGTAGGAATCCTGTGGTAGAAGCAAAGGTAGGATCCAGCTCCCTGGAGTAAGTTTGCTGTCTTGAGTATGAGACCAGCTTTTGTACTTCTGCTTTATTACTTCTTTCTTTCAAAAATGTGCGATAAGTACAAGTCCTGTAATCAGGCTCGTTCAGCACACAGCTTTGATTTCTCCTTAGAGCAGGTCTACTTTCTGCTCTGGCTAAGATGTCTTAGGGATAAAAATAGTCTGTGATCTTGCAGTTAATGACTTTTGCATTGTTTAAATGGCTAAATTAGGTCACGTGAACCATCCTGCTCCTGAGTGTGAATTTTCAAACATAAGAATATTCTTTTGCACAACATGCATGCATGCATTATTTTCTAGGAACTGGACATGAGGCTGGGATGTCCTTCTTCCCAACCTTGCCTCTCTGCAACCCTGCATATCCTCTGGTGATACTTCAGCCATGAACAGAAGGCAAAAAGCATTGTGTGGAATTATGGTACTTGAAATGACAGATCATTGCTGGTGAACAAGCGTTTTGTCCATGTATTTGACAAGTGTTTAGTGCTGCAAAATTAATGGTGAGGCTCAGGAGTCTCAGTTCTAAAGTCTGGAAGCAAAAATGGACAGTAACAGTTGCCAGCTCTTCTGTCACTTCTCCTTGTAAGCTGGTCTCTTGGCTCAGTTTCTTACACCAGCCCACAATTCCATCAAGCAAATTTTTATCTGGCCCACTATCATGTCAGTCTCCTAACTCCAAACACTTCAACTTCAATTCTCCACAGGTCTGGTTTAGGCTCTTCTCTGATGATCCACATCTTTTTGTTCCAGTCCTCTTATGCTTCTTGTCTACATACTACAGTACATGAGTCCTGCCATTCTTCAGCTCTTTGATATTTTTGTCACAGAACATTGTTGGAGTAAATTTTTTGCTTCTCCCAAAATGGAAAAATTCCTCCCACCAAAATCACGTCAAAGAGAAGACTCTTTGGGGCTTAGTGAATTAACAAAATCAGAAGTTTATATAATTTTTTCCCCTTGTACCCATCTCATGAAGAGCTCTATTACTTTTGCTGAACTACTCAATATCCATTTTCCCTGTGCTACTCACCATGGATGGGACTCCAGCAGCTGGAAAGTAGGGCCACCTTGCAGGGGCAGGGCATAAGTGGGGCTGGGAGGGCAGAGTACAAGCAGAGCTACTGGCAAAAGAATAAAGGCAGATCTGCTTTAGGAAGTTGTTGCCTCTCCCTTCTCTCTGCATCATTTTTTGGCTTCTCCCTTGGGGTTAATGTCAAATGATGTTCAGATCTGGGAAGAATTGTCACCTTGGGTGGAGACGAGTCTGATAATCTGCTAGTCTTTTTGATGTGGCTTTTGTTCTTTATGGGTGGGAGTCTGGTGATTTAAAAGCAAAATTAGCCTCTTACACTCAAGTCAGTGGGATATTTTCTTAAATAAAACTATTCCATGTTATTAAAGAATGCAAACACTATTTCAGTCTGCTCCCTTGAGTGACTGTCTGACTTCTTAGCACTTAGTAATACCGAAGTGTTTCTAACTGCAGTGCATAGTTCCTGCATTTTTGTTCACTTAAGACAACAATTTCAATAGAAAAGTCTATTTAACCATAGTTAAAACAACATAATATTTAGTAGTATGCTTAAATTCTGAGTGACATAATTGTGTTTCAATTGATAGACATTCTTGATATTAAATGGTGTCTTTAAGTCCTTGTGTACAGCAAAACAGTTTATAAGGAGTCAATTCTACGTACAAGTCAGGACACACGAGATTTTTCTGCTGGAGAAGTGATCAGCATGACAGGTGAGGCTAAATTCATTTTACTCACAAAATTTCTCTTGAAATCAGATACATTTTACCATTTTACAAAAGCTGAAAACTGTAACTGAAACCAGGTAATAAAGATGAGACATCACTTTCAGGATGCTGGATTTGATTGAACAAAGCAATCAAGGTTATTGTTACTGCTAATGTGTATCATTGTACGTATAAAAGAAATAACATGAATGGCTAATTTTGGATGAGCTGTTGTCTCTAGTAAACTGATAAAATCCAAAGTAGTATATACCACTGTGGAAATACATTTTAAAGAGAGACTTTCATGTGTCATAATGTTTCTCATAGGCTCCTATGTTCATGCCCTAGTCAGTGGACTACGGAAGAGCAGATGCTTCTTGTTTTAACTTACTACATTTATACTAGTTTGCATAAATTAATACTTAATTGGGCAAGAGAGGAGAAAAGGCAGATAGACATTATACCTTTAACTTAGTTTGGGACACTCATGTGGATGAATCTCATGTAATTTCCTCGTGTAATTCAGAATGGGAACATTTTCAACAGGAAAGATGGAGCATAACCAATCTTAGATTACTTGTGACCCAGATTTTAAGATTATTATTCCAAATAAGGCAGGAGAATGATTGACTCATGCTCTCATATCTAGGAGAATTTTGTTTGGCTTAACCTCCTCTGATCTCATATCACAACATAGTTAGTGTTTGATTGATCCCTTTGTCATAAGACAAATGTATACATCACATATTAAGAAAATGTTTTCTTCACCGGGCTACAGCCAAACCAGAGACAAAACTTAGGACATGTCCAAGACGGAGGTCAGGACTGTATTTAACAGCTATTTCTGGCTGGGGAAAGACTTCCATTCTGATTCCTACTTCAGTAACTTTTTTTTCAAACTCTGGCTGATTATTTTCTTTTCCCAGTTCAGTCAACAAGTTAATATGTAGTATTGTCATGGGATTATGGAACTTACTTACAAATACAGTACACTTTCCTTGCTAATGTAGGTGATAGGCCAAACTTTCTACCTCATTACACTTAAATAAATCTGTTTATTTGACTGACATGATACCCACCATGGTGCAGCAGATTATTTGTGACACTATCTTTTACCACAGGTCCTGTTTGAACCTGGCCTTGATTAGTTTGACACAGTAACTTCTATCAGTTAAAAAAATAATTCTTGTTTGATTTATTATTTGGTGTGTTTAGGGTCATACAGTATATCTCCTGAGTTTTCTGCTCTTTATCCTGTTCAGGAACAGATACAACCTACATATTGCAGTACAGCTTCATAGTCCAAATTACTGAGGCTATTCTGAGTTAGAAAGAACCTGGGAAGCACTGGGAAAGCGAAGTTTTTTCAGTAAAAGATGTCTTTCTACAAATAAGAACTCTACAGTCAATGAAAGGGTATGAAGAAGAAGAAAAATTAACATGAACAACATGATAAAATACTGGGAGTGATAAGAATAAGCTGAAAACTGTTAAGTGTCTTTGCTTTAGGTTTATGTAAACAAATGATGCCATAGCAAGTGTTTTACTAGACAGCAAGAGTGTTAGCCTAAATTCTCTCATATTGCTCTGAAATACACAGGTAGTCACATGGAGGATTGAAATTAGGTGCAAATTAAATTAATCAGCCACTGTAATTCAAAGACTGCCCCTTAAGAAAGAGACAGGGAGCAGCAGCTGGAGCATTCCACCCATGCTTCAGGGTGTACATGTATGTGTGTGCATATATTATATTAATTTTAATAAAAGATATTATATTTTTCTTTGGATTCTCTAAACATGACCCAGTTCTGCCTTTAAGCAATGAAATTGAATGAAATGTATAATGCACAGTCATTGTTACTTTTATTTTTCCGTCCCTGGAAAGGTGATGGAACAGCTTGTTCTTGCCACCATCTCAAAGAACGTGGAGGGAAGGAGGCTTATCAC
>WUAM01000341.1:4490490-4520182 GCA_024336885.1 Actenoides hombroni
TTTTTACAGTAAGGGTAACAGAGCAGTGGAACGTGCTGCCCAGGGCGGTTGTGGAGTCTCCTTCTCTGGAGGCATTCTAAACTCACCTGAACACGTTCCTATTCTATGATTCTATGTTCCTATTCTATCATTCTATGTTCACTTTAAAATAGGTGCATGACCTGAACATGCATGTTATTGTTTTACATTTGAAGTCATATCTTAGCAGCATCTCAGCAGATGCTTTGGATTTCTCTGGAAACCAAAGAAGTAGGAGAACTATTTGTAGGAAAAGAAAACTTCATAGAGTGGTGCTGTTGCCACTCAAACACCTACTGTTGCTGTCAGAAGTGGCTTTCCCCACAGCAGACGTTAGCATAATGTTTATGGCCAATGAGATTGTTTAAGAGAATTAAAATCATGAAGTACTCTATGTGCTCTTTAATTAGGAATGTAATATACTCCATCTGGAGTGACTCATTTTTGCAGTCTTCTGTGGAGCTTGAATTTCCCACTTCCTCTGCAATAAAGGGAACAGAATCTTTTTTTTTAGCGACTTCGCTTTCAGTTAAGATCCTAGTTAGCTGAGTAGTTTGTAGAATTTGTTCATGGACTGTAAGCTGAGTTTTCTGAAGGAAGAACCCATGATTCCCATTTCCAAAGTCATAATGAAAAACATATCAGTGCCTAGTAGAAATCTGCAGGTTTAATTCTCTCTGTATTGGCATGGAAGCATCTGAATACTTACAGTGTTAATTGTAAATCCACACATGTCACACTATATACATTAATCTCAGTTGTGTTTTAGAAGATACAGATATCTGAGACTTTAGTTCTGAATATCAAATGTCTTCATTTAAATTTTAAAGGGAAAAAAAAGTAAATACACAATTTTCATTTGTTAGGTCTGTGTGTAAGTATGAGAACTAACCAAGGTGGAATACTGTATTCATCACAGAAATAAACTGTCTTTGATTCTGTGTTTTACAAGGAATTAAGACTGAATGAATTTACTGCTTTGTCCTCTATTCTAAATCATCATTGAAACACTCTTTCTCTGCAGGTAGTGAAATGCCTACTTTACATGTAATTCAGCAGCACATGCCAAAGAGTAGAATCTATCAGAAAAATGGCTGGCTCATTTTTGTGGAAATAATAGATTTTTATTAAGAGGGAGTTACCCGTTGATGCTAGGTATAAATAATGAAGCCTCCTAAAAAATTACCAGTTGATTACCTTTAAGGGTTAGCATGAAATAAATTGGTGATCTTGCTGTTCCTGGGCTGGTGTGCAGAACACAGCATATTTTGAATCTGTCTGGCAGTCTAATTATATACATGTATAACTGGTATATATATATACACATATATAACTAGTGTAAGTATATACTTATACTATGTAAGATTAGTGTCATTCTTTTCTTTTGTAAGTGTATTTGGACAAGTTAGTCCATTTCTCTTTTCATGGGCTCTGTTTGCTCTATTTTAATAAACAGATTTTCTGAATTTGACAGTTTTTTTATTACTCTTCTTCAAACAATGCAAATAACCATGTTTCCTTATGTAGACTTCTTTTCCCCAAAACATTTATCTGGAACCTAATCCCATGTCATTGAAATCAGTGTGGCTTTTAGATTGACTAATGTACAGTTTCTTTAAATGCTGACTTATTTCAGTTAGGAAACTTGTAGAAGAGTGTATATTTACATTGCCTAACCTAAAGCACTTCAGTGAGGGACAGACTGGGACACCAGCCTTCAGGTGTTACACTAATGAAAAAGAGATGCCTGTCCAAAGATAGATTCAGAGAGAGAAGTATTTCTCCCATGACCAGTCCTGATGCCTAGGGACAACTTCCTGGTTACAATACCATAAGCTGGACAACTGGAAACATATTTTGTACTAACTCTGACACGATCTGGTAAGTTTTGTTCACTGACTAAGGTAAGTCCAAAGCAGGATTTGCTTTTTTTTTTTTTTATTTGTTATTATTCCTGTTACTGATATCTCAAATCTATTCTGATGCAAGTTAGAACAGGCAGTTAAGGCTTGAAAACACTTCAGTAGAACAGAAACAGGTAAGGTAGCTTTGTTTTATGTCTCCCAATCCTAGACTACAAGCACGTCTGTCCTTCTGGATATTCAGCTCAACAACAATGATAATTCATGCAGACTTACCTCTTTTCTTGAATTAGCTCCAAGTGGAAATGGAGTACAGAGAGCATGTCCTTGTGTTCATAATGCCTCACTTCTAGTAGCTACTTCTTTAGTAACCCTCCCTTCTCAAAAACTGATAGCAGACTACTTCTGTCTATTTTGTGATATAATCAGTAAGATTATACTTTCTGGTACCATCTGATGACTTTAAATGATGATTAAAAATCATCATAATCTTGAATGGTCCCTGTTAACAATCACATCTGTTTTGACATTCTCCATTTAGTGCAAACCTTAACATACCTATAATGATGGGAAGACAGATGAAGAGACAAGTCCATTGTCTTGTATAACCTATTCTCTATGTTCTGGCAGAAATTTATGGATTTAATATGATTTTCATATGAACTAAGAACCTGGCTCAACATGTGCATATAAGCAGACATCTCTTTTTGCTCTGAATCTGATACTTCTCTTTCTTCTAGTATCAACTCCTTGCAATTGAATATTTTAAGCAGCAGAAGAAAATGGCAAGGGGTGGAAAGTAGCATAAGGAAGGATTTAAAACCTCTAGTTCTACCAGCACTGAATTACAGTACAGAAATCAGGAAATATGGAATTTCACTGGAAATTTCACTGAAAAATTCACTGGCTTGAATTGCGGATTACCTTGGCATTTTTGGTTCAGAAGACTTTAAGAGTATTTCAGGAATAAGAAAGCTTTCCATCAGCTTCAGGTAACAGACAAACCAGTTGGTCATTCCTCAGATAGGGATGAAGTGTCAGAGGTTGATAGTGGTCTTCCCAGTTTGCTAGTAAGTGATCACAAACAGATCCAAACTTGCACTCTGTTCTCAAGGGAGAAATTATGTGACACAGTTCACTGAAGAAGCAGGGAGAGCAAGAGGAAAAAAGAGGAGGGAAATTAAAAGGTCAAATGTTACCTTGTCCACAAGCCAAACAAACAGTCCAGATACAAAAACTTTTCAAAACTCTAAGGGAAATAATAAAACATGTTGGTTGGTTGGTTAGCATTATAGGCATAAAGCTAGACCTTGTTACCATTTTTTTAAGTCTTGATATCAAAGTACTTTTCCACAGTTGTATACAATGTAATCGCACTTGCACTGAAGTGAATCTCACCCCTATAGAGAAGGTCAGAAAGGCAAGTCTCATCACCATTTATGTCTTTTTGCTGACCTTTTGTGCAGCATGGATTTCATACTTAAAGAAATGGCTTTTGTTGTATTTCTAGGTCAGTTTATGTAATGTATAAAGCTGCCATTGAAGAGTATTCATGCATTTCTGGAGCTTTTTTGAACTTCTGTTTTGTTTTTAGGTTTGTTTCTCTTTTTTTTTTTTTTTTTTTTGTGATCTTTGCAATCTTCAAAACAGGATTTTAGGTCACAGAGTAAATACAGTAATAGCAGTACACGTGTTAAAAACAGGGCAATGATTGTTCAATTAACAGATCAATAAGTTGCCTCTCACATAAACAACTGTCAATGATAAATGCTCGTGCATTGGTTGAACTGCATTTCTAAATACTTCAATGTAAAAATCAATGTCCAGAACACACAGTGCTAAGCAGATAAAACAGCCTCTGAAATCTGTACCACAACAATAATATGAGCCCAGCAATCATAAAAATGTATCTTGATCCTATTTGTAGCTCTTGTGTGTTCCTGTGGGCCATTCCTGTTTATTCATCCACATGAACTGCAAAACATTGACTATGCTGAATAAACAACTGAAGAAACAAAGCAGTCTTTCAAATTTCTGATTTTCTTTTATGCTGCCAGTGCAGTGACTGCTGAAAAGGCAAAGGAAATTAGGTTGAGTGTTCACTGGGGAGTGAACCAGTCCCACAGTTGTGTTATTTACATGCAAAGAATGTTGGTGGGCACCTATCATGAATTCAATGAGGAAGAAGAGGGCTGCAGAGCAACCCCTGTCACTGTAGTCTGTTTAAAAATGTGCCCATAAAAGGGATGGAAAAGGTTGAATTGCCAGCCTGATTTGCTTCTGTTAACACTACACAGTAATGGGTTTATGAAAGGCAGGTCCTATTTGACTAACCTGATATCCTTCTATGACAAGATGACCCGTCTAGTGGATGAGGGAAAGGTTGCGGATGTTGTCTACCTGGATTCTAGTAAAGCTTTTGACATCATTTCCCACAGCGTTCTCCTGGAGTAACTGGCTGCTCAGTGCTTGCATGGGCGTACACTTCACTGGATAAATATTGTCTGGCCAGCCAGGCCCAAAGAATGGTAGTAAATGGAGTTAAATCCAGTAGGTGGTCTGTGGTGCTTCCCAGGGCTCAGTATTGGAGCCAGTTCTGTTTAGCATCTTTAGCAATGATCTGGATGAAGGGATTGAGGGTACCCTCAGTACAATTGCAGATGAAACCAAGTTGGGCAGGTGTGTTGATCTGCTTGAAGGTAGGAAGAGTCTACAGAGGGATCTCTACAGGCTGGATTGATGGGCTGAAGCCAGTGGTATGAAGTTTAAGAAGGCCAAGTGCAGGGTCCTGCACTTGGGTCACAATCACCCCATGCAATGCTACAGGTTTGGGGAAGAGTGGCTGGAAAGCTGCCCAGTGGAAAAGGATCTGGAGGTGTTGGTTGACTGCTAGCTAAATAGGAGCCAGCAGTGTGCCAAATTGGCCAAGAAGGCCAACAGCATCCAGGTTTGTTACAGAAATAGCAAGGCCAATAGGACTAGGGATGTGATCGTCTTCCTGTATGCAGCACTGGTGAGGCCACACCTCGAACACTGTGTTCAGTTTTGGGCCCCTCAACTACAGGGAAGACATTGAGGTGTTGGAGCATGTGCAAAGAAGGGCAATGAAGGTGGTGAAGGGTCTAAAGCACAAGTCTTATGAGGAGCAGCAGATTTTTAGCTTGGAGAAAAGGAGGATGAGGAGAGACCTTAGCTCTTTCTACAACTCTTCAAGTGAAGTCTGGGTCAGTCTGTTCTCCCATGTAACAAGCAATAAGACAAGAGGAAATGGCCTCAAGTTGTGCAGTGGGGGTTTAGAATGGATATTAGAAAAAATTGCTTCACCAAAAGGTTTGCCAAACATTGGAAGAGGCTGCCCAGGGAAGTGGTTAAGTCACCATCCCTGAAGGTATTTAAAAGACATGTAGATGTGACATTAGGGACACCGTTTAGTGGCGACCTGGCAGTGCTGGATTAGCAATTGGACTTGATGATCTTAACAGTGTTTTCCAACCAAAAAAATTATATGATTCTATGAAGAGACCATGGAAGATTATTCTTTCCAGAATTTGCTATACATTCAATAAACATGTGGACAAATAGACTGAAAGATTTGCCTCCATATTACATTGCTAAGTGAATGTATCTATGACTATAATCTTTCAGATATATATTGCAATACAAAAAGTCCACCTTATTCCTATACTCTCATAAATCTGAGGATAAGCAAGTTTATTTTAATTACATTTACGTTTATACATTTCTGTCCTTTTTTTACTTTGGAATCACATTTTACAACCTATGACTGTGAGAGTTCGGGGATGTTTTTCACAGTCCTAACTAAATGTTGGATGTACTTAAAAGCTACATATATACATACAATTTCCTAAACAGGCTCTGGCAGCTGCATTGTAGCACCACAACAGCACGTGGGCAGCTTTCTGATAAAACGTCCTACGTGCATCAATTTTTAGCGATTCAGCAAAGCATTTGAAAGTATGAGAAAATTCCTGCATTTAAATAATACAATTTTCATCAGATAATTCCTTCAAGAAGTAAGGTGCATGGATTTTCATATCTTTATTAAGTATAGCAGCCATCCTGTCTTTAAGACTACACTGAGCGGATCTGCCCTGCAACTCTTCTGTCCAAACGCTGCAATGAAGGGATACAAATGGAAGGACAGAAGCTATCAGGTCCTGTCTGTCTTTCTTAAAATTACAGTTTCTACTGTCATTCCTATTGTTGGGGATTGTGGGGGTTTTTTTTGCTAAAGTTAGTCTTGGCTTTCTGCTCCAGTGTTGAAATGTTCCAAAATGGTCTGGGGCACTTGAGTACTGTTTCGTGTATGTGAATAATGAATTTGCACATGATTCAGAATTACATGAGCTAACACCTAGAAAGCTTCTGAGAGCCGAATCAGATAGAAAAAATAGAGTATAACAGAAAAACAAACACAGTTTATATTTCAGATTTTCTTCAATAAATAAATAAGTAAGGTTTTAATAGGCAAACAATGCTTACCAAGATATAATCAAGATTGTGAATAACAGGCACCAGGTCATTTCATACTGTGATCATCACTTTCTCAGACACAAATTATTTAATAAGATTGCAGTTTGCATACTTTGCAATTAGTGGAAAACTCCAAGTTCATTCCATTTCTTCACCAATCTCTTTTGATGTGGTACAACATGAATTTCTTTTTGATTTTCAGAATAAGGGGGAAAAAGGCTTTATGTAACAGACTTAAGAAGCAGAGCATTTAAACAAACATACTGAGGCCATTTACCATTTGAATATATGCAGCAGTCTCTCATTACTGTTACATTGTAACTCAAAAAAGAGACAAAATGAAAACCAAAACACTTAATAAGGGTGTATGTATTAATTTATTCAGCCTGAGACTGCAAAAGACATTAGCTGATCTGTCCTCTTGTAGTCCAATCCACTAATATAGAGATGTATTTCTTATTTCATTGAATTCAAAATTTTATTTATGCCTATCAAAAATGCACTTCTCCTTACAGTGGTGGTATGCCAAAAAGTTCTATGAAAATGTAGCTATCAGAGATTCTTCATCCTAACAGCAGATTCACGTACTTAATCCAATGGGAGGCTCTTCTCATGGATTTTCAGTTCTTCCTTCTATGGGAAACTAGCAAAAGTTCCCATTTTTTGGAAGTCTAAGTACATCACAAAGTTCAAAAAAAAAGCTTAAAATGTGAATATAAGATTCATTTATTAAGATCATATCTGACAGTTAGAATCAGAGAATTGTTTAGGTTGGAAAAGGCCTATAGATTGAGTCCAACCATTAACCTTGCACTGCCAAGTCTACCACTAAACCATGTCCCTAAGTGCCATATCTACATGACTTTTAATTACCTTCAGGGTTGGTGATTCAACCACTTCCCTGGGCAGTCTGTTCCAATGTTTGGCAATCCTTTTGGTGAAAAAATTTTTCCTAGTATCCGATCTAACCCCCCACTGTACAACTGGAGACCATTTCTTCTTGTCCTACCACTTGTTACTTGAAGAGACTGACACCTGCCTAATATAACCTCCTTTCAGATAGTTGTAGAAGGCATTAAGGTCTCCCCTCAGCCTCCTTTACTCTAGGCTAAATGATGGAAAGTGGTAAATTACAGAAAGTGGCTTAGCAAGCACTTCTGCCAGCTTCCTCAGCACCCTTGGGTAGATCCCATCCAGCTCTATAGACCCATGTGTATCTAAGTGGTGTGGCAGGTCACTAATCATTTCCTCTTGGATAATGGGGACTTCACTCTGCTCCCCTTCCCAGTCTTCCAGCCCAGCAGTCTGGGTACCTGGAGAACATCTGGTCTTACTATTAAAGATTGAGGCAAAGAAGGCATTAAGTACCTCAGTCTTTTCTTCATGCTTGGTTATCATATTTTCCCCTGCATCTAATAGAGGATGGAGATTCTCCTATTGCTGTTAATGTGTTTAGAGAAACATTTTTATTGTCTTTTTTTGGCAGCAGCCAGATTAAGTTCCAGCTGAGCTTTGGCCTTCCTAATTTTCTCCCTGTATAACCTCTTAACATCCTCATAGTCCTCCTGAGTTTCCTGCCCCTTCTTCCAAAGGTAATAAACTCTCCTTTTTTTTCCAGAGTTCCAACCAAAGCTGTTAAGCCAGACTGGTCTTCTTTCCTGCTGGCTTGTCTTTCAACACAAGATGACAGCCTGCTCCTGTACCATTAACATTTCCTTCTTGAAGAATGTCCAGCCTTTCTGAACTTCTTTGCCCTTCAGGAATTCCTCTCAAGGGACTCTGTCAACCAGACCCGTAAACAAGCCAATAGAAGTCTCAGGGTGCAGTTCTGCTTACCCTTCTTATTTCTTCAAGAATTGAAAACTCTATCATTTAGTCATTGCTGTGCCAAAGAAGCCTCCAACCATCATATCACCCACAAGTCTTTCTCTGTTCACAAACAACAGGTACAATGGGGCACCTTCCTCAGCTAAATCACACACCAGATGTGTCAGGACGTTCTCTTCCACACACGCCAGGAACCTTCTGTACTGTTACCACTGTCTGCTATATTGTATTTCCAGCAGACATCTGGTAAATTGAAGTCCTCCATGAAAACAAGGGCAAGCAATTATGAGACTTCTCCCAGCTGCTTACAGAATATTTCGTCTGCCTCTTCATCCTGGTTGGGTGGTCTGTAACGGACTCCTACCATGATATCTGCCTTGTTGGCTTACACCCTTATTTTTACCCATAAATACTCAACTTTGTCAGCATCATCATTAAGCTCTAGACAATCAAATCACCCCCTAACACACTGGGCCACTCCACCACCTTTCTTTCCTGGACTATCCCTTCTGAAAAGTTTATAGTCGCCCAACGCATCACTCCAGTTGTGCAAATCATCCCACTATGTTTCCATGATGACAATGGTGTCGTAGTTCTCCTACTGCACAGTGGCTTCCAGCTCCTCCTGTTTGTCACCCATTCTGTGTGCATTGGTGTAGGTGGGCTTTAGTTGGGCTTTTAATCCTGCCACCTTTTTGTAGACTGTGCAACAAACTGTGTTATCCATCCATGCTCTCATAGCAGATGTAAGTGGTTAGGTGTTGAATAAAAACCTCCTGAAGAAGCAATAAAGTCTAGTTCAATCTTCTATCTGTGATGATGTTGCAGGGCAAATGCAACAACACAAAGCAACAAACAGCTATTTTTATTTCCATACTCAGCATATTCAGGATATGCATAGAGACAGGTTTGTAGGGTTTTTTTAAAGGAGATCCAATTTTTACCAAAGCATCTTTTCAGAACAGGACATTTCTTTAAAATTTCTTCTAATATTGCTTTGAGGAATTTCTGCCCTTTCTGCTTGCACTCAGTTACTGACAAACATGTTCAAGTTGCTGCATTGTCAAATGGAGACATTTCAGAGCTGTCAGCCCTAGACTCTATCTCTGGCTACATGGCCCATCCAATCTTCCTGACTGTCAGTCAGGCTGGGAAGAAACCAAACCTACTGGAAAGGAGATTGGAAAGATGCACGGTACAGTGACTACAGAGCCGATGCACAATTATGACAGATGTCAACCAAGTTGGATAGTATAAACCTCTTCATCTGAGAAGGTATCTGAAGGCCATGGAGTGTCCCAGTGTAGCAGAAGCTCTCTATGGAGGCAGGCAGCACAGGAGGCAGCCACGGATAGCCCACACCCAGGGCATCAGTTAAGTCTGTGGTGAAGAAGTAGGTCTGGGAAGTCAATCTACTGACTAGTATCAAGTCCAGTGAGGGTATCCAGGGTCAGACACAGCCTGCTCATCAATAGGCAGGTTCTTAGGGATAAGCTAAGACACCAGCTCACAGAGATGGAGGTTGGGGTCCTACAGTATCACTGGGGCTGACTATATTAAGCGGACTCTGGGGTGTACAAATAGGTATCATTTATGCCACTGAAATGATTCCTGAACAGAAGATGTAGTGACTGCAGTGTATTTACTATTATTTATACTGTTTATACTACTCACATGAAGCAGTTTATTTGGATACGGGCTAAAAATTATGTTGATCTGTATGAAAAGATGGGTCTCTGAGCAACCAGCTCTAGTTGCAGATGTCCCTGCTCATTGCAGGGGAGTTGGACTAGATGACCTTTAAAGCTCCCTTCCAACCCATACCATTCTATATTCTATTATTTTTCTGCCTTCCTATATGGGTTAGCTAACTAAAATATCTCTACTAATAACAAACACCATACACAAAAATGAACCTGTTTCTATTAGATCATATCTGTTAAATAAAATTGTTTATAACCCAATAGTAAAAATATTACTTTTATATGATCAGATAATGCAATTATTATATTGGATTCATAGGGAAAACAACCAATAACAAGCTACAAGAATATATTTGAAAATGAAGCCGTTATAAAATAGTCACTTTAAGTGAAAAAACTTGCATCTTATTACATGAACTCTTTTAATGTAATAAAATATCCGTATTCTGTGGTTCTTTTCTATGTGTTTGTTTTTGTGGTCCTGTTTACTTCTGAGGTACTATTCACATCCATACGCCTAAATGCACATGAATGCATTTTACTCAAGATGGAATCATAGGTGTTTTATCTTTGTTTGGTTTGCTCACCCTTAGTCTCAGCAGACAATTAAAAATTGCAGTGGAACCACATGGATTTATTTTTTTTTTAAAATAAGGAAATATAGTGCCTACACACATATGAAATTATGTTCATGGGACTTGAGTGTCTAGATTTACAAGTTGCTGAAAAGCCATTTTTGATTTTTGAGTTTTAAATACCCTTGGATATGTCTGTAGTTTCTTTTGCTCTTTATTTTAGCAATTTTTTCAGAATTTTTACAATAAATGTTTATGTTCTTTTCATCATGAATTAATATGCAGCCAAGTAGGCATGATGTCACTAGATATTTCTGTTAAAAAGTTTTGCAACCAGCTAATTTTTAATACATTCGGTGAAGACAAACACATACTACCCTGTCTGTGAGGAAGAAGAGGGAATTAACAACAGATGGCAATGTGCTGTACCACAACAATGAGTGGAATCACTATGTATAAGAGAAGTATTAGACAAAAATACATTCAGCCCTTCAGTATTTTCTGCAGTTATGCAATGTTCTTATTTAGCTATTCCTACATTCAAAGAGAAATAGTTATGCTTCTTGAGCTGTATCAAAAAATCTGTCAGGCCAAAGGTCTTTTTTTTATTACAAACTATGCCCTTCTCACATGTAAAGAATGAAAAAAATAAGAGTTATGTGACTGAGCCTTGAAAGTCCAAAATTTACCTTGAAAGCACTAATTTGATAGACTATATAGATGTTTCCTCATGTAGGTTTATGTTGTGTTATCATAGGGTATTTTTGTTTTATTTAATATACTCTTCCCTCACATTCTATATGGTGAGGAGGTATTTGTTCCCCTTTAATACAGTGTTTTAATTTTCAAGTGAAGTGAACACAAGCACTCAAGCATCGAGTCCTGCAAAGTACACAAGTGCTAAAGGGTGCACCTCAATCAGATGTTTGTGCCACACAAATGAGCATGAATGAACAAACAGCCAAGAACAGGCACTTTCATTTTTTCATAAATTGGCAATTTGATGTGCAAATTTAAAAATCCAGTTGAGGCCCTCTAGTAGGAGAACAATGGGATACAGTTATTATATCCATCCATCTCTCCTGTAGTCTCACTGGAAGACTGCACTGTGGAGTCAGTCAGAAAGCAACTGGCAAATTTTTATCTACATTTTCACATGGGAAATTTACACTTGAATGTATTGCTCTTGCCTGTGGTGATGTGCTTTTTGTACCAACTTAATTCTCCAATGTAGTTTCTGTCAACTTCAAGTTTGTCTCACTCTTGTCCTTTTAATATTTGCTCCTGTTCTTTCCCTTTATTCCACTTTCTTCCTTTCCTTCTTTTTAATTCATTTCCCCTAAAAACGTCCCACTCATGAAAAATGCAGCCGGCTTTAGTTACTCAGCTGGGATGTTCTTCATTCCCTCTTTTCATGTGAGACTCAGTTTGGGAATAAGATGCTTGCTTTTAAGCATCTGTGGATGAAGTAGGTGCTTAAATTCTTAATTGCAATGTCATGCATGTTTTGAACTCAGTTACTGGATTGTCATAAATATAACATTTACACATTAGATTAAATAAGCAGCAATATTTTATAAACTCCAAAGAGTTCCCTTTTGAAAGATTAGGATGTTTGCTCTGGGATTTCAGTCATATTGTCACATAGTGAGAGTAGCAGAAATATACTGAATTGGGCAGAAATTCTCAACATTACTTCGGTCAGTCAGGCATCCAATAATGTGTTTTCTTGGTCTCGTAGTCATGTCTTTTTCAATCACCTTTCATTTCAGCTGCCCTATTAAATATTCACCATTTTCTCCTGTTCATTTCTATGAACTGTTATTCAGAATTGAAAAATACATTTAACTGATCTTCAGTTCCTTATACATGAGAACCAAAAGAATAATTCCTTCCTTTGCCTCTAAATTCTTCAGTGATAAATTTCTTTCTTCAGAATTGTGCAATTGCCCATAAATTTTGTCACAGAAAGAATAAAGGGAAATGCTCCCTGAAGCCAACTTTTTTTCCAATATCTACAGTAAGATGATATTTTCCTACTACCAAGTTTTACCTTTATTTTGTGTTATCTCTGGTAGGTTCAGGTATCTGTGCCTTTAAGCAATACAATGTAATATTATCATCACGTAGACTTTCCATTCTGTTACTGTAATCAATTCTGAAGTTTGCAAATCGATTACAAAGCAGGTTTTTTGATGTGTCTGCAGCCTTAAAATCAACAATTTTACTCACTTTTATAGGTTTTTCTAGAGAAAGAAATGTCATGACCATAAGATCATTTGATTTATATTAATCTGGATATACTTTTGAGTGGCTAATTCATCTGAGTGTTGATATCAATTCAGCTGGCAACATAGTTTTCCTTGAAGGAAATGGAGAAAAGTCATGCTTTTCAGATTTTTAACTTTGTCACTAGATAAATTTTTCTTTTAATGAATTTATTTGGCTGGTTTTTTGTTTGTTTTTTTTTTCTTCTTTCTCTGCATAGGTTTCAAAATGCAATTCTTTTCTTATTAAAATACAGTGACCATGTAACTTCTGGGAAGTTATATTTGTATTTTGTTGTTACAATGATAAAAAATCTGTAGAACCTGAATGGAAGAGGATGTGTTGAAATTCCAAGACAATCTATAAGCATGAGGTAGAATGCTGACTGTAGATAGTTTTTCAATTAAAGGTCTCTTTCATGTTTAGAAATACAGGATCTCAAAAAAAAAGCAGATATAGAACTGGCAAACAGTTGTGTATTGCCAAAAGCTGTGGTTCATTGGGAGGTTCACATTCAGCTTTTGGTCAATGAGTGTCTCTCTACCCTTTTTCCTCCTTTTCTCTGGATTACTTTAGAACATCCTCTGGAGAACAGCCTCACAATATGAAGAACAGACAATACATACTGAACAGGGAAGAAGAAAATGATAGCTGTCAACTGTGGTTATAAATTTGGTGAATGTTCATTTCAGAAATCATATGAAATGACAGCATTTCTTCATGGTTATATAACTTTCTTTTCATGACTGCACTGATGTGCAAATTTGATTCTACTTTCTTTATGTAATACTTGGAAACATGGCCTATATGTAGTTCCCAGAGCAGAAAATAAAGTCAGATCTCCCCATGTCAAGTTAGCCTTAGCGTTGTACCATGGAATCATGATCCCTCTTTCTTCCTTCTTTTGGTCCAAAGGAAGAAGATCATGACTTATTTCATTTTATTGTATTTTATTTAGGTAGTGCTATTCCTGTCTACAAAGAAGTGGTAAATGCTCCTCATTTAAAGATAGCTCGGGGTTTAAGATCTTAGAATTCTTACATTATGTGGATGTGAACCGATTCATAAAACCTGGCTCAACCATTTGCTGAGGAAGGTTTTATAACTAGTGACCCCTGTGGACAAAGAGATGATAATCCCAGGGGGTTGATGTGAAAGCAACTCTATATTGCCATGTTTCTTGGTGGTATTTATTAAAATAGAACTGGTGGACCTCCAAAAACTTTGGAAATACAGTACTCAGTTGCAATCCTTAACATTAATCCTAAATATTAAATGTTAATTAAGCATTGAACTATTCCTTCCTGAAAAGATAGAATCAGCTTGGGGAATGCTAAAAAGCAAATGCCTGTGAACCTGGGGAAATTACCTGATGGAAATACAGCATTTCTTCTTAAATTCCACCTAACACATCTGCTATATGCCTAATTTCTTATGATGATTAAGGCTTGATGTCCGATGATTACTGTGGCAGTGAAGGACATACTTTAAATGTATGTTATTTATTTCAGTGAAAACCTTAGCAATTTGGAACACATTTGTTAAAGAAATAATAGTGTCAGGAAAAAAAAAAATGTTTCCATTCCCAGCTATTCATCAAGATTTAACTGTACCAATCACCTAAATGTACTAGGTAATGAAACTGAATACTAAGTAACATACAGGTAAATTACTTATGAGGAAATACAGGAGAGAAGGTATTTCAGCCTAAATTGTTTCATTTTATATGTTGAATGTTATGTACAGCACATGATAGTTTCATGTGTTTGTCCCCCAGAATTATGTCGATGAGAAGCTCTCTACTTCTTGACTGTTCTTCACTGTCATACCGATCTAAAAGGCAAAAGCCTTGTAGAAGATAATCTGAGCATTCGTGGGGCAAAAGAAATAATCCACTTCCTCTCTAAACTTCTTTGATGTAGACTAATTTTGGTTTTAAGGTAGATATTTCATCTAGGTAAATAACACTTCAGGCCATGTTTGGGGCCAGAACAGCTGTACAAGAAGGTAACCAACTTTAAGGCACTTAAACAGCTCAAGTTTTGCAGGAGATCAAGTTGTTGATGGATAATCAATTGTTTGTTTCATGTTTGTAGCTAATAAATACAACATAATCCCTGTGGAGAATGAGATTCTTTTTTTTTGCATGCTTAACTAAGATTGATTTGATGGTGACGTAGGAAAATGTCAGCATATGTGTTTCCATCTGGGTATTTCACTAAGATTTTCATACGTGGGTATATGGCAACTATATTTACTTTTTAAGTGATTCAAATGGTAAGATATTCATGGACAGAATACTGATGCTCTCCTGTGATATTTTCAGGTCAGAAAACATGCGTCTGAACCTATTTCTGATTGAAAAATAGATATGCTGTGAGTAACAGTTAAAAAAATAATTAAAACCATGCATGGTTTGGGGTGCTAGAGGTGACAGAAAGAGAAAAGCTGGAGAAAAAGCTTAAAAAGTAGATTTCTGTCACTGTTGGTTGACTTGGTCAGAAAAATGGAATACTTGACTGCTTAAGAAATTATTTTGCTGAGAACAGAAAATACAGAACTAGCCAGTTCTGCTAAGATTTTCAGCATTTGAAAGGAAAAAAGTTAGTAGTTTTGTCTGCAAGTATCTGTATCCTAGTAGCTATGGAAGTTTTTATGATTGCATAAAACTCTGTTAAAGGGCTGATCCTTACTGTTTTTTCTCACTTATCTGACAGAGTTGAGAAGACTTTGGGTGGCAGGATATTGTCTTCAATGCATATAATTGCTGGTAAATGCAATGTCATTGGCATAACCCTGAAAATGAGTGGATATGCCCAAGTGTCCTTTCATTACTGTTGGACTCAGTTTTATTGCTTAAGTCCTTCATCCAGTCTGATCCCTTCTTTCCTCATACTTAGCCAGGAAGAGATGGACAAAATGACACCAATTGTTGCAGCACTTATGGGCATCAGACCTTTTCAGCATACAAACCCACATCTAGCCCTGGATATGATGGCTGACAAAACAGCACCACAGGATTAGGTACATTGAGAGTTTTTTTAATCTCTAAGACTGACTAATGTTCTAGGGTCTACTTTCAAACAGTAGTATATGTGGGTCTTGGTTGAGAAGGATGTTGTCAATAGTTCATCTCTACCTGATATTTAAGCGCTTTCTAGCTATTCTGTTAGGTGACTAGGTTTATGAATTTTCTATTATTATTATGGTCCAGACCTTTATTCACAGGGGAAAATCAGAAGATCACTTTGCTTGTTTTCATCAGTGATTCTTCCTGATTTGTGCTGGAAGGTGACTCTCTTGACATTCCTGAGTGATAGCGTAAGAAGCATAGGCATATTTTACTGTTCTTTGGCAGGAAACAGATGGAGGCAGGATTTTCAGTCTGAAGTTGCTAGACATATCCCCCAGGCAGCTTCCCAACTATGGCAATGTTCTTGAATGTTAATACTTGCATTTTGACCTTTGTTGAACACAAGCAGCGGATATGTCCATTCTGTGACTCTACATCTGAAGAGGCCGGTATGTTCTTCATGAAGAAGGAATAGCCTTTAGCTTGCATACTGACTGAATCTGCTAGAATCTCAGAATCTGAAATAGGGCACTGTAGGTCTAAAAGAGGTATTATTTGTCACTTCTTATAATGAAATAAATAGGTTAGTAATTCAGCTATTGATCAGCTACTTAGACCAGAAAGGAGATCAATAAAACCCATAAAAATTACCAAGACTTACCAAAAATGTGATATCTCTTACAGCTGACCTGACCAATGCAGAATATTGCCTTCTTACTAGGATTGATACTCTTGTTATCTTCTAGATGTAATTTAATGATAATAAAAGAGAGAACACCTTTTGAACCTTTGCAGAGCACTTAGAAAACAGCTTAGGAAAAAAGCCTGTATAATATCTATCTAGAATAATAGCTGAGGAACAAAGTCTCAGTGACTCTCTTAAAGGCAAGATAATTCATTAAAACAAAACAGAATCACATATCTTGCATTTTTTCACTCTGAGCATGAGCAAAATTAAGGCAAACTTAAAAAACCAAACAAACAAAACCCCAAACAACCGTTAATTGGACAAAACATGAAGGTTACATTTCCAAGCATTTTTACGGTTCTTTAAAAAGAGCTATAATTTCATTATTTAATCTGTTATATTATAAAGGTGCCCTATGTAAATCTCAAAGGTGAGAGAACAGATTCAATAAGAGATATTTCCTTTTGCCATCTGCAGTGATGCAACTAACAATGTCTCTACAGTCAAGGTGGCAAAGTTACCATACATCTTTTAAATAGTTCAAGCTGGTTTATGAAGCCAAACTGCTGACTGCATAGATGAAATTTTGCTTATCTGTATTGCATGAATGCTTAATTAAAAACAAAAACAAAGCAAACAAACCAATCTGGGCATTTGCAAGGTATTTTTACTTATTTTTTTACATTGGTATTTGGTACTTACATAATTATGTCAGTCAAGAATGTGATTTTTACTGATATCATTTGACAATAACTGTGCAGCTGCTAATTCTTACTAGAAACGTGATTAGGTGCTAATGTGGTGTATTCCCCTTGCATTAACCATAGGTATAAGTAGTGGTCTCAGTATTATGGAGGACTGCAGGAATATGCATGTTTGTATACACCATTCAAGCGAAGTGTAGCAGCACACCTGAACATTCTTCCATCTTTCCTTACTAAGCAATATTTAAAACAATTATTTTCTTCCTGATTTTGTTAATCCAGCATTTTGCCTTTAAGTATGAAGATTCTTCTTTCTTTGCCTGGAGGCACAACTGTTTGTGACTACTGGAGTCTGCAAGTTTTTTTGGTTTTTGGGTTTTTTTTAACTTTTCTTTAAGCACTAAATGTATATTGAAAAGTGCATGAAAAGCACGATTACGTAGAGCATTCCCACTGCCAAGATAGTACCAGCAAGAAGACCAGAGAAGGCAGTCTTGGAAAACAAAAGGAATAGTTAGAACCTCTGGAAATCTACCTACTGGAAATATATCTTCAAAGTTTAGTAACTAATTTATATGACTTGCATCAGGAAAGTGAGGTAGAAAACAAAATCAGGGGATGGAAATGGGCTCAGTAGCCTAGGAGGGCTTGGAAAGCTGTGAAGTTATTTTGATTAGGAAAGTTAAAATATGTAGTTCAATATGCATCAGAGGTCTGGACAAGTGAAGGACTGGGAAGGCAAGAATATTAATTCAAATGGTAAAGTGTGGTGAAGTAGCTAAGGTATTAAGTGGCAATGACATTTTGGCAGCTAAGCTCATGATGAAATTTCTTGACACATTGTTAAGGGTTGTCAGTGTTCAGCATTCAGGTTGTTTTTCAGTCTAATAACTACCTATGGCCTTTCCACTTGATTCTTTCAGCCTGTGTCCTTTCTTGCTGTAATATCTTTTTCTGTTGGAGAATGAGGAAGGAAGCGTGGAGTTGAATAATATAGGACTTCAGCCCTGAATTCAGTATTCAGGGAATTATGAGATCTTTTTTTGAGGAAATTCACATGAAAGGACTGACAAGAGAAAGCAAAGGACCTTATACTAGATTGTTTCCTGATCACTTATTAGTGACAACAGTAACATCCTTGGAGTCAGACACTGGCATTCTTTCAGAAGCCCTTAAGGCCTGACTTGTCAGAGGGAGAGCTCAGGAGTTAGCAGAAAGGCCCTAGACCTTTCTTCCCTTTGCTCTGTACCTCAGAGTTTCAACACTTTCCTTTCCTTGTAATTGCTTCATCAAAGTATTTTTTGAGACACAATACATGGAAATTATGAAGTGACAGAAAAACATTCACTTTCCACCTTTCTTTCCTAGGAGTAACAGAAGCCTGATGTGAAGCTAAAATAACATTGGGAATGGATTTATTTATTAAAAGTAAACTCAATTACATCATGAGTTAGAAAAATGTTTATACATATACAGTTCTTCATTATGTATAATTAGTGTTAGGTAAAACACAGAAAGGCTTACTTATATTTATGAAATAAATAAAGATTTTTCAGTAATGGAAAATATAGATTATATTAGAGATGGAGATATTCTGCATATGGAATATATATGTATATTGGTTAAGTGACAGCATTTTTCTAATTTTAAGAGAAAATACAATGGCTGGAAAAGTAATATCAGGATTGTTGACTTGTAAACAAAAAGACTTCTTTTTGTAACAACACAGCTTTTGAATTTAAATGTTAGAAAGCTGGAAAATGAGCAAGATATGTGTAGACATAGTGAATTTATGAACTGAACTTTAATTTGGTGAAACGAACACAGGGACTGTAACTTCCTGCAAGTGCAAGTTTATAAAATGAAGCAACTTTATTTCCTGTCATCATTATTTACTAAAAAGATGTTGAAGGCCTGAACTGCAGCACTTATGATGCTATTATTAATATATGATTTTTATTTTATTTTTCTTTTTGAAGAATACTTATGAATTAAAGGAGAAATTGTTTAAAAGAATAGATTTTCACCTTTCTTACCAGTCATATTAGCTGATAGCAGAAAACTTCTGGAAAAGCAGGTAGAGATTTTTTATGCGTAGCCTATTGAAGAATCCACAGATTAAGGAGGCCTTAAAAGGGATTTAGCAGTTGGTGGGCCATCAGGGTGTGCATGCAGAACTGATTAGATCACTTCTCCTTGCCAGTGGGAAGAGGGTGTCTGCAGCAATACATCTTGTAGGTGACAAACTGTGAACTACAGCATCTTAATCAGCAGGCAGGAGGACCTGACTGCAGCATATTTCTTAGTCAGATGGAAGTGACAGCCCTTCCATTTAAGAGAATTGCCTATTCCTTTGATGTTTATTAACGCACTTCTTATTTAATTTTTTAAGCCCAAAATTATGAAGGGTAAAGCATAGTAACACAAGAAGACTCAGCAAAACAGAGTGTTTGGTGTTGGGCTTGGCCATGGTCTGGGAGGATGGCTTCTTCAGAATCCAAGAGTGGGTGAAAGGGCCGTCACAATTCTGCCAGAAGCAACTGCACTAGGAAACCCTGTTGCCAATAAGACACATGAGGTGTCTGCAGCATAGCTGGACTTTGTATTTAGTTGTGTATGTGAGTCTGTCAGCCTGAAACATAAAGAGTTTGTTCAAATATTCAGTGAAGGAGAGAGGTTAGACTTGGGTGGGGAAGTAGTACTTTCTCCCCATTTTTTTGTCCTTGATTTGCTGCCATCCCCTCAGTCCATACTTACTGAGGATTTAGTAATATTAGAGCCGTAGCTGAAAACACTCATAAGATCTTCAGAGTAGGAGGGCCAGGAACCACAGTACTAGGATCATTTTGAGCTTTCATGGTGAAGACTGTTAAGGTATTGCTGCTTTTCACCTGGGAATGACCTGTTTTTTCCCTCTGTCCTCTCTACCTCTACTTTAACATCTCACTAAATAAAGATTTAATTATTAACCCAATTCTTATCAGAAGGTAGCTCGTGACTTCCTCTAGCTTCTGTCTGTTGTCCATCAAAAATTATTTTAAGTTTTGTGGCACAACTTCTTGAAACCATAGACATTATATATATGTGTCCCTGTGCATTCTTGTTTATTGAAAAAAAAGTGTGAAAAATAATTCACAAATGAAGGCCTATATCTTGCATTTAGAGAACCAAAATTCAGCAATGTCAGGAAAATGATGAAAGAAAATGCGATTTTTAATAGCACTGTCAATTATTGCATTATAACAGAATTCACTTTCATCCTTATAAATAAACATTAAATAGATGCTTATGACACAATCATAGAATCATAGAGTCATTTAGGTCGGAAAAGACCTCATCGAGTCCAACCATTAACCCTACTCTACCAAGTCTATCAATTAAGCCATATCCCCAGTGAAATTACAGAATGAATTCAACCTCTGCAGATGAGAAATATGTTTCAGCTACAGACAAAACTGATAGGAAAGTTTAATCAACATAATCACAAGGAATTTGACAGAGGATGATTAATAAAGAAGCAGAAATATGTCAGAGCTCATCTTCATATTTTTGATGCTTCACAACAGGTATGAAAAAGAAGACTGCACAACAAAATAAAAGAGTATCTTAGCGTCTGTTCCAAATACAGTATATTTATATAGTAGCATTAGATAGATTTTAGTTTCTCATGCTTATGAATTGCAGAGAGCTCCCTGTTTCTGTAATAGAATTTAGATGTATTAGCCATAATCACTGCAAACTAAAGCCATAGCTGGGCATCTGAGTAAAGAATAACCTGCTTTTGAGACATAATAAATACCACCAATTAAAAAGGAGTGAGGTTGCTTAATAAATATGAAATTAATCATTGTATTTAGTGTTTAAGCATGGATTATATTGTACCAAGTCACCTCCAGCTAATTTCATGACCCTTTTCTGCCCCCACAGATGTAAAATTGTGTTAAATCAATAAGGTCACACTAGGGTAAGGGATGTCAGTATTACAATTCATTCAGTCTTCAGTGCTATAGGGAAAACTACTGTGGTGTTTAATAATCAATTTGGGTCAGGGTTAAACTTATGCTTTGCTTGATGTCAGGTTTTACTGCATCTGCTTTACATAACCTATGGCTCTATATTGCATAGCAGGACCTTCTGCATTGCTTCCCTGAAATAACAACAAAACCTAGGCAAAGATAGAAGGCCTGGCAACAGCTGCTTGTATTACTCATGTATGCATTTTTTTCCATAATGGGTGGGGTTTTTTAGGTGTTCATCACTGCAGTGTTTGAACATAGTTCAATACATGAAGAAAGTAGTTTTCAAATGCAGGGTAAGAAAATAGCAACTCAACACGGGGAAGCAAGGCATTAGAGGATGCCAGAAGGGCTGTCTCCTGTTTTGAGCACAGTCTGATGGTACATTCCACCTCACAGCAAAGTGAGTACACTTTGAGGAGTGAAGGCTTATTGGCAGAACTTCTCAGATTTAATTGCTGTTGCCATCAAATTGCAGAAGGACATTGTGATTTTGAATTTCAGCAGAGATCTGAGAAAAAGGAAGTGCTCAAAATTAATGTGACTTTTCACAGAATTAGGTGTCACTAACCTTAGCAAGTGTGACAGGATTTGATTCTTGAAGATAGACCAAGAGTAATCAAACCAATTTTATGAAAATGTGTGTAGGAGTTGTGTAGGAGAATATAAAATATTTCAGTGAAGTATGGCCATTTGTAGCTTGCAATTTAGCCCGTCTTGGAATAAGGATGTTTAAGAGTAAATGAATGACAATAATTTTGGGCAAGTACTTCAATACTCTTCTAGTGAGACCCACGTAAGATATTACTTTAATAGATTTTTTTTAAAAATAATTTGATTTGATGAAAAAATGCCCTCTATATTTTGTCATGTCTATTTGCAAGATCTCTTAGTTCCCCTATAAGGCATTTTAAAAGCACAACTAGGTTACAGTTAAGTCATATGACCCTTATACAAGATTTGGTCACACATTAAAAAATCCTCACAGTCAACTACCAAGTACCCTTGGTACATAGGCTCCATAGATAACTCTGTTCCTGATGCACGCTTGAAGCCTCCTTCCCTGGATGCCCAAAGGTATTTCAGTGTTGTGGTTGCAAATCTTTCCCTCATCCTTCCCACAGCACATGAAAGAAGCCAGGGTTCACGGGGTGAGAGAGACCCAGCGGGACAGCAGCCTGCAGGTTTCTTCTGGTTCCAGCTTACAGACTTCACCCTGAAACACTGTTTCAGTGTTTGTGAATAAAGAGCAACTGGGTGAAGTGAATGACTAGCTACTGGAGCCCAAGTCTCCTCTTCTTTCAAATGAATAGCCAGCCAACAGCGTGATGCATTTTTGCTACCCAAAGCCACTTGAATTTTTTGCAAAGTTAGAGTTTCAACAGGTGAGGAGAGCACTATCCCTCAAGCCTCAGAACAACATTTGGTCAAGAGATGTGACTATTTTCCAAGAAGACAGGTGTGCACTTAAATCCTCTTAAAGCAACTCAGTCTGGATGCCCTGGTTCTGGATTTAGTGTTGTGACCTAGCTATTGAATTATTTTATAAAAATGTTGTTTGCTTTTCCATGGTGCATTATAAGGAGAGAATTACCTCTTGCTCTTACATTGTCTTTAAATAAAAGATGGGCTTCTTTATTCATAACATTGAGCTGTTACTTTCTTGTCTTGGAAGAAACACAGAAGTGGTTACACTTAGCAAAGTACTTAAGCCCCAAAATGGGCTTGGATTTATTAAACACACATTTCATTGTTTCCCTTGTTAATGGAGTACTGGCATCAGTGGATTCTTTTCTAACTCACATAATTTATCATGTATCCAGAGTTCATATTTTTTCTCTGACAGCTCAGAGCTGCAGAAAAAACAGTGTGGACTGGAGTCAACTCTGGTGTATTTCCATAGCTTATAAATATCATGAGCAAACACCCATGTGCAAACATCGTGTACCTACTCACCAAATAATTCAGGAATTCATTATGATTAAAAAAAAAAAGAAAGTACAATTGACGTTTCCAGAAAGCAGGAATTTTCTGTTCAAGTATTAAAGAAACTAAATGATATCTTAGATAATTCTGATTAATCCTTTCACATCTCCACCAGTGTTGATCATTTTTCTACTGCACCTTTATTAGTTGTACCTCTAGTTGAAAAAAAACCCAGGAAATTATTAAAGTCACTCTTTTTTATAGATATTTATCCTGAATTTTGTCTTTGCTGGTTTCAGTTGGTGCTTTTATGCCCTCCATTAATAAGCTAAACAATACATTTTCTTCCAGAACCAGAGTTTCAGTGTTTCTTCTCAGAGGAACTTCTGAGCAATAATAATTCTTCTAAACCTTTCTCTCTGTATTTTGGGGATAACTTACTTGAGCAGAAAAAACAGAGTCCTTTATATCATCTTTACTGACAGAAGAATTATAAGTTGAATCTCTTTTAGAGGGACTCTGGTCCATGTAATGCAGTCCTAGTTAGATATAATGTATAACTCTGCAAACCACTTTGTCCTGATTGCAGTTTACTGAGTGATTGTTTCAATGGAAACATCATATTGTTCTGCTGAGTAGACAATTAAAAACCTTACCATCCTAGGTCTGTGTACACAATTGTATAAAAGCAGATGGTGTGGCTTGCAGTGTAGCTGCATGATTCTGAGAGAAACCCACATTACTTCATCATTGACCTGCTCTTCCACAGAGTGGAAAAAATGTTTAGCTAGCTACTGTTGGTTGTGCATTTAATCTGAGGTTGGAGATCAAAAATATTTGCGTTTACTCCAGAACCTGAGGTTATAGCCTCCCTTCATGTAAGAAAGATTTCTCAAAACACTCAATTTGACTGAATTGTTCTCCTATGTTAGGACCCCAGGAAGAGCAAAGCTCAGTAAATATCAAAGCCCAAAGGCTAAATATCTTTGTCCCAAGGCTATCTGGGTTCCTAGAAAATTCTAGAAATATAAATTGCCATGATGGACTTAATTTTTAAATTCATTTCGACATTTCAGCCTTTGAAAAGGCTGAGAAATTTCCCTTTCCATCAAAAAATAATGAAAAATAACAATCAAAAGCTCCAGAAGATAAGCTAGTAATAAGCATCAAAATGTGATATTTTAGAAACATTTTTGTTCAGATTACATGCTCTTCTTAATATATATCTCAATAGCTTATTATCTGAAGCAGAGTGATCATGCTACAAGCCCAAGATAGAGAATGCCTGAGGCTATTCTGAAATCTTCACCTGTAACTGATGTTTTGACTTGAAGAAAGTATTTGTATCCTGTTTATACTGAGATTTCTGTGGAATTATTTTAACTCAGTTTTAATAGCACTATGTTAGTAATCTGGAAACAGATGTATAATATAAGTACTAGGTATAAGAAAGCAAAAATAACTCAATTACAAGAAAATGTATGTGAAGAATAAAAGAAGATGACATACTTGGAAAAACATGGTGACAGAATATCTTAAAAAGAGGTAGAGTGGAATATAATAATATCACAACCAGTTCAAGAGAGATTGACACAAAATCAGTTTAATTTGTAACACCTTCTGGCTCATCAGCTAGCATAAGTTCATTGGCCCTGAACTGCACCAGGGCTCTTTGTGATCCATTTTAATTCAGGACACCACAGGCAAGTTCACACATATGTCAAAAGATTGCCACAGCTGGCAGACAGTGATAAAACCTGAATTTAAAAAGCTTCCCAATTTTGTAGACAATCTTGCATTGTGCTTATTTGGCTTGCATTATTGTGCTGCCATATAACAAGTGGCACCACAATTAATCATGAGCATCACAGGGTAATTTGTTATGACAGAGAGTCATGTGTGCTCATTAAAGACAGTTTCTCTATTATCCCCTTATATTATATTCTTCCCTTTATGATTCTTGTCAAGGAACTGGATTATACAACACTCTGAAATATTTCCAGGTCTACTTGAAGATGAGGGCTCGTGGGTGGTGGTTCAAGAAGTTTTAGACTATCTATCCTTGGAGGTAATGAGGTGCCAGAGACGTTGTACACTGTCATGCAAGATTAGGATTAAAAAACCCCAAACAGTTGTGGTGATCAAGTCTGTGCTATTTGTTAGTACAGGTTCTGGTACTGCCACGTAGGCATCCTGTGGTAACTCCTTTGACAGAAACCAGACCTCCCCTATTTCCCTGCCAATCCCATCTGCCAGAGAGAAGGTCAGTTTAGCAGATGTATGGGGTATGTGCAATGAATGTGTAATTTCCCACATCATTACCCTATTGATCAGCTGCTGTAATGATCAAAGTCATCGATCAGATGGCTTCTCTGTCCCCTGTAAACAAGTTTTCTGGCAGTCTTTTCTCACTGGCATTGCATTACTACTATTAAAGTCTAATGCAAATATTTTAGCTTGTGTTTTTTTCCCTTAGAATCCTTATGGTATAGCTGGGCTCAGGCACTGATCCCCTATGCTGTTCCCTTACGTGCTATATGTGTTATGTTATTGTTTTCTTGTTCTCTGTTTATCTGAAAGCTCTTGGTTTTGGGCTTTAGGCAAAAGCCGCTGCTTTCCTGTGGTGTTTTTTACTGATTAATGTGCTGAATTAGGCAGTGAGTGTGTCTCTGTAGTATGGGCACTACATTGTGGATTTTGTTACTAAGAATATTTTTGGGTTTACCTTGGGAAGTTATACTTCTCCCCCGTATGCTAATCTGGCTCCACTGAGATTCAGAATTTCATTAAACTGTGAGGATTGTGAACATGGTTATTACCAAAAGATTATATTACTATTATTATTATTTTCCAATGCCTTTATTGTGTGGCATCAGATTACTCATCAGTGCAGTTGCATGTGTCAGGCAGCCACCGCAAAACATCGAGTGTGTGCTGCTTCCTTACAAGGTTCCATGAAACGCTCTGCAATTATCCAGACTCCACAAGGTTTTATGATATGCAGGAAACACACTGCAAATATTCAGACTCCACAGGCCCTGTCATTGCGTCAGCTCCAAAAACAAGCACTGCACCTACTCAGTCTCTGCATGCTTCCCCCCCACAAGCCCTGCTGCTGCTTCCATTCTCAAAACAAGTGCTGTTGCTGCTCCAGCTCCCACAATGAGCACTAAAGCTGTTCCAGCTCTGATAATGAGCACTGTAGCTGTTTTAACTCCAGCAACAAACCTGGCCACTGTGGACATTCCAACTCAACCTGCACCTGCACAAATCCTGTAAGAAAAAGAAAACAAACAAAACAACCAAGTCCAGCAACAACACAGGGAGAGGGTCCTTCTCAAGATGAATCAGAGTATGAGTTGGAACCAGATGTGAAGCCTGATGCCATGTCTCTGGAGGCAACTCTTGTCAGCTGTAAAATCCAGCTACCCCTTTAGGGAGGACATTGAATGCCACCCAAGCAAATGGACCACTACAGGAAAAGGTATTAAGTACCTGGGAAAAACAGCTGTGCCACAGGTCATTTATAGTGACAGGTGAATAGTAAACCCTGATGCAATCCAATGCCAGTGACCCATGCTGTGGAAGTTCGTACGGAGTGCCCCATCAGCATATTTCCACACGTTGTCAACAAGGATCTGGGGAACAGATAGTGAGGCACAAACTGTGCCCAAAGTGGCCAGGAGAGTACGACAGTATGAAGGCAGTGTCTCTGGTCCTCTGCAGGCTCGTGTATCTTGTTTCTTTCTTTCTTTTTTTTTTTTTTTTGTGGAGCCAACCATTTAATATGGTGTTTGTGAAGCAAGTGCAACCTTTCTCCCCTTCAGTCTTAACGAAGAATTAAAAAGTCTTTCCCAGGGCATAATGCATTTGGAAACAAAACTGACTTCAGTGAACTTTAATATTGAGGATTTTGTTGTGGAAAAAAACCTAGAAGCTTATGGTTGTCAATCTGCTGTTATGCTACATACTTGCTGCCGTCTCAGCTTCTAACCTCCTTGCAGTGGATGATTATATATTGGATCTGAAATCGTATATAAAGATACATGGTTAATGAAGTTCTTAATCGTTCTTCAAGATTGATGATGCTATTCAGCTCTATAATATTATGTCCTTTATTGCTCACCAGGCTTTCTTTGATGGCTATAGCTATAGGTAACAAAACATTAAAGAGGAAATTGGTATTCATTTGTTTTGCATAACCACTCAGTACACAGTTTTTCTATATGAATATGCTGTGCTTCAGCTCTTAGGTCCATCTCTGTTTAAATGGAAGCTTTAAAAGGAAACTTACATGAATTATTATCAATTTTTTATGGCAATTTTAGATTTAACTTGGTAGATTGTTTTACAAACCCCAAACTTGATTGAAAGTTTCCTAACAGGTTCTTTGCAATGCACAGCCTTTAATGGCTTAAGTAATTGAGGCAGGTTATTATTTTTATGAGGTAAGATTAAAGAGTACTTGTGAAAAGGGAACAGACGTATCTGTTTGCACACTGACTTTTAAGAATATACCTGAATATCTCACGCCTTTGCCTATGTTTCTAAAAGGAAACTTCCCTTCAGTGTTTTAAAGGTCTCTTCAGAAAAGTTTTCATGAATACTTTTGTACATTTGTCAAATAGTTCTGAAAACATGACTTTCTGCTCCTACAAAACCAAGGTGACACAGCAGGAGAATTTGAACACATAGAGAAGATCACTCAGTCTGATGGCTTTCTGAAGGGTTAACATGCCAGTGTCCTGGACCTGTCTGGACAGTAAAGCTCCTAGAGCTCTGTTTCATCCCGCTCAGTGGACAATGAGGGAGGTGAATCTTTGTGATCCCCTGAAAGAGACTGTCCTTGTACGGCAGGGCTGCCAGGGTGACAATGGCTTCAAGGAACAATAACAAAACAATTTATTAGTTCTTCCTAATGGAACAATCAAGAAACAAGTGTTAATTTTTGCAGGCAATTATTTTACGGCACAACTAAATTTCAAGGAAGAGGAAGAAAGAGTTATTAGAAAAGAGGAAAAGATAGAGGGAGTGAGTAAGAGAGAGAGTAAGAGAAATAAAGAGAAAAGGTTATCACCACCTGTGGATCCAGCGACATCTCACTGGATCAGTCCAAATCTTAAGTTCTTCGGTGGTGGATGCACAACAATCAATATTTTTCTGTCCCTTTTATACCCTTGAGGTATCTGGGTGGCATTCCCAATTTCCACAGGAAGTGGTGTTGATTTTTTTTTTCCCCCCCCCCTTTTTTTTTTTTTTCCTTTTTTTTTTTTTTTTTTTTTTTCCCCCTTTTTCCCCCCTCTGTAAAATAAGTCTGCGGGGACGTGTGAAGAATAGTTGTACAAGAATCTGCTCTTTTGTCTATAAAGCAGCCCTCCCCCCGCTCTCCATCCCGCGTCCCCCCCACCAGCACAAACCGTGTCGGGAAAACACTTGGGGAAGGGACAAAACCCAGCACCTCGGGGGGAGAAAAGGACAGAAAATCCAACCAACCCCCCCCGACAAAGAAAATATCGCGGTTGAGGTGGGGGGGGGGGTGTTTCTATCTTTCCCAAGCTGAAGGGGAGGGTTGGGAAATATAGATTTGGGGAGGTTTTTGGGGGGGCCGGTTTGGAAGTACAAAAGCGCCTTTTTGACAGTAGCGAAGAAAAATCAGTGTGCATTGTCTCTGCGGATTCATTGTGCGGGCTATTACCATACTGACCGTTTGGTAACCTGTACCTCGGCCCATTAGCAATCTGTGCTTCCCAGGAAAAAATGAAGTACCTATCGACTGGGGGTTGCTTCGCCCGGGTGTGAGAATGATGGGAGAAGCGGGGGGAAAAAACTCGCCGTGGGGGAACTCTGCCTCCGGGAGATGCGGGAAGAGGGCTTGGAGTTTTAGCCCGAGCTTGTTTCGAGCTGGTTCTTGCACGGTTAGTGGAGGGAAAGCTCAAAAAACTGCGTCTATATATGAAATTTGTCATGATTTTATTTTTTCTTTTTTAAACCGTTGGGTCCTCTCCGCCGTAGGCAACGCGTAATTAATTAATTTCTTTATTTTCCCTTATTTTTTTTTTTTCCCCTAGCAAAGCAGCGAGCGCAAAGACCTCTCTCTTTTTTTGTCCCTAATGCAAATACGCGAGGTCTAATTTATGCAAAGAAATATGCAAATGTTTAATTGATTTTTTTTTTTTCTTCTTTCTCCTCCCCCCCCCCCCTCCTTAAATCTGTTGTCAGTAAAAGTAATGAATCGGCCTAAAACGACTTTAATAAGCAAAGCCTGTCACCCAAAGTCCTAGCCTTCACATTTTTCTTTGGAGCCTCTTTCGCCTCAAAGAAACTAATAATGTAAATATTTATCCCTTCGTTTTTGCGCGTATCGAAGATGAATCCCTCTCGTTTGCGAAAGAACTAAAAAAAAAAACCAAGTAAAATAGAAATAAAATAAAATACAATATGCAAACCAGCTCCTCCATCTCCCCCCCCCCCCCCCCCCCCCCCCCCCCCCCCCCCCCCCACTCCAATTTTTTCTCAACTCCCGTCAAATTGTCTTTTT
>WUAM01000341.1:4545057-4604216 GCA_024336885.1 Actenoides hombroni
CCCCACCCCCACTCTGCTTCTCCCTTCGCTTTTTTTTTTTCTTTTCTCTCCCCCCCTCCTCCCCACCCCCGCAAAAACAAAAAGAGAAGAAAAAAAAAACCAAGAAAAGGGGGGGGGGGGGGGGGGGGGCCCGCTGGGCTCAAAGGCAAAGCCGGAATAAAATCCCCTTGGCGGGGGAAGGGGAAGCGCAGCGCTCGGTTTTGTTCAGCCGATAATTCCCAGCCCCAAAAGGCAGGCGCAAGGATTTACCCCATTTCTCAAAGGACAAGGGAAGGCAACTTTAGAAACTTGGCTTCCCCACCTCACCGAACACTCACGCATCATTACCTCCCGACTCCCCTCTCGACTCGCCCATTCTCTTCTCACCATCCTACCGCCCATTATATATATTATTATTTCATTAATGAAAGTATAATCTTATAAGAAACACACAGGAAATATCTTTTGCTCTTGAATGACAGAAAAATTAGCTGATTTTATAGAAATTATATATAAGGCAATAATTTCATTTTGTGCTAACTCTGGCCATTCATATTTTGCTGGTATACATAATAAGGATTGTATTAAGAGAAAACTGCACTGTTCAGTGTTTCAATTTCCTGATACAGCATTTCAATGGCACTTAAAAGCATTTACAGAATTCAAGCAGAATTTCCCCAGATCGCCTAAGGGAATGTTTGATGCACTGACAGGCATCATGACACAAATTCTTGTTTTAGTGAAGTTTTGGTAACCTCCAAGGAAACTTGGGCTCATTACTGATATCTACTATTCATACTCACTGCTTATAAAGTAGTCTAATGTAAAACAACAGCAACAGAAAATACAATGGTCACCACTGAATGTGTTTGCCAAAAATTACTATTCTATCAGTCAGACTGTCCCCTTCATAGAACGATCCTTGGTCTCCTTCAGCAAGTTTTCAAGTTCTTTTTAGAAGACTTCCCTTTCTCAGCACTGAATATTCACAGATTATTTTAATTTTAAGGAAGAAAGTGAAGTTTTATCTTCTCTAAAGCTTCACACTTTCACTGTTCCCCAAAAAAGAAAAGGCAAATGTGTAAGTCCTTTAATTTGATTACTGCTTATAACTTTTCCTTTATTTTCAAGTGTTGACATGATTCCCAAATAGCGCTAGGTACATTTTTAATGAAAAACTCAATTATGTTTTATTTCAGCTTTTCTTCAGAAGCTCATCAGGAAGCAAGAAAAATTATTGCAGAAAACAGAACTGTATTTTCACATTTTAAGTGACTGTAGGTATTTTTCAGCTAACTGAAATCTGGCATTTGTCTGGTCTCACTGTCTGTCTCGGAGCTGTCTGTTCTGGCTGAGCAACAAGACAGTCAAACTAGCCAAGTAAAACTGGAATCTTCAGTACAACCCAGGAAGTCTTTGCAAAATTTAATAGGCTGCTAAAGGACTGTTAGACGATATGTTTCATACTGGAGAAAATCTGATACTATCTACCACAGTACATGAAAATGGGTGTGCACATTACCTTGCTAAGTAGAGCATCGGAATTTTTATAATTGACATTTTCCTGCTACCAGTGGAGTATGACGTGATTTGCAGAGTTAGTTGAGGCAGTCCCTACACATACAGATTTTGCTAAAGATTTCCGTGCTACAGAATTTAGTTAGACTTCTTCCATGGACTTTTACTTTTCATAGTTAATAGCAATTTAGACAATTTTAGTATGAAATTGAATCATTTATCTCTCTACCTTTGGTTTAACACATTGAGTACCTAATACGCTCAATGTGATCAAGCTCTTATCACTCATGATCTATTCTAGATGTCTGAACATACAAATTTCATATACAATTACTAGATAAAATTCAGACCTTGATGAAATTATATTCTTTGCTGTTATAGTAACTTTAATAGCTAAAGACAACTGCCGATACAGCTGAATGCATCATAAACCTAATAGCCTTCTTTTATAGTTAACCAAACAGATTCTTCCTCCCCCTACAGTAAGTGAAGAACAAATTATCAATAATAGGCAGATGTCCATTAGCATAATCCATAAAGCCAGAAGACATTACAGTACTTTGTATCTATCAACACTGATTAGCAGCATAACGTTTAATTAGCCTCTATGAAAAGAACACTGAGTAACAGGGTAGGGATATGACAAAGGAAATGGTTATAATAATACACTGGATGTTTTTCAAAGTGAAATAATTTCCAGCTCACAGGCTCTTCAGCAAAGGGCACTTCAGCAAGGATTGGTTCAGAATGTGCACACTGATCAAAACAAGGAAAATTACAAGTTTTCATAGGCATAAATCTAGCTAAAGTATTAGAAACTGAGCAGAAATAATCTTCAATGAGCTGAACAAATTCTAGCTTGCTAACAAAAAAACAAATGGATTAAGGGATAGAGGCATACTGTGACTGCAGGAAGAAAAGGCTCGATGTTAAAGTCTGGTTAACACTGAAAAACTTTCCTTGGATTATGTCCAACAGGCCTTTGACAAAACCTCTTCCACTGATCTTCATTAAACCCAATATATACCTATATCTAGCTATATAAAAATATACACTCAAAGTCTAAAGACAACAAAGCATAACAGCTGAAGTCTCAAATATTTATTAAGTAGTATATAAAAAAACCCCAGTGATTTAGCCTTAGCCATTTCCTGTTTCATAGTCTTATTTTAGTGGCAACAATAATGCAAGGGACCTAACTTGCTTTTCAGGCGAAAAACCTGAATTAATGTAAATATTGAAGGATGCATGCTTGACTGGACAATGTTTTCAAAATACCTTCTATGTCTGATGGAGAGGTCTGAGCACTTTATCACAAAGCTCAGTATAGCTCTACGTAAATAAAATGCATAAAACACATGAAGATGGCAATGACTATCATTAATATATATTGAAATACATACACTGTTGTGCTATTCAGCAGAGAGCATCTCTAAATCAGAGAAGACTGAACAGTATAATTTTTTATGTCGTCTGTGTTTGATATTTAAGTGTATCACCATGCTTTCCATTACAAACTCTTCCACTCTCAGATTATCTGAATGAGAAAACATGCCATCAGTATGGCTGCTGATGGCAGACTTGAAATTGTAACACAGATACTGAGACAATTTGGACATGTGTGGTGGGAACAGAGATGTCGCATCAAAGTAAAAAAATTATTTCTCTTGCAGTACATAACAGTTATATTAGTCTGTTGCTATTAGCTATACTGAAGACATAGCTACAGAAAAACATGCAGTAATATCAATGGCTGTGGATCTAGATTATTTTCTTCCCTCTTCTGTCTGAACAAGATGGTTATTAGCTCAGTGGAGAATGGGAACAGCTGGAAGAGCTGGGGCAGAGCTGTCAGTCAGAAACGTGGACAGAATAAGAGGCAGACATAAGTTTCTAGAGTTGCCAGTAACATTGGCAAGTGCCTGAAAAAGAAAAATTGAGTGGCATGTTTTGCTCTTCTGAATCGAAACATAGATGGCTCCTGGTCTAGACTATATATCATGGGAGAACAAGAAAGATTCCATGTGGGAAAATCCACTTCAAGAATCTATTTTCTCATTAAGCATGCAATTGAATGAGATAAGTATCCGTGCAGAAAAGCGAGTGTGTAATCACAAGCCACATCAGGGAACTAGCTTAAGTCAGATGCAAAATGTGAGATATATTGTGAGGGACAGGCTCTGTATCTGCAGACGCCTCACTGAATGGTATAACTTATCTGCTAAAACATACTACCACCTCTTACTGGAGAAAACAGCATATAGGCAGAAGGTGCATCGGATGGTACAACCCAATCCAACAAAAACATTTGGAAAGGTAATATTACTGAAATAGTTTGATAATTAAAAGGGATTTCATATCCTTTACAATTCTTTTGGAAAAGGAGAGTCTTGGGACAACTAAGTAGTATTCCAGGTGGGAAGTGCAGGAGAACTTCCTTTCTCCCTACTTGAAAAGAGCTTAAGAAAACTGCAAGTCATAGTGCTGTTGAGCTTCTTAAAGCTGTTTCATTAACTGTGCCCATCTCAACTGAGGTTCATCTAAACCTAGATTAGCGCTTCACAAGATTACAAAATCTGCTTCTCAAATCCATTTTCTACCTTTCTACCTCTATAGGCAAGGACAGTTCATTTGGCCTCACTGTAGCATTTCATCTTGTGAATTCCTAGCTAAGAATGAAGGTATTAAAATTAGTTTCTTAGTTAATATCTTATTAAGATGATCCCTTCTTGCACCTCAAGTCCGTTCAGAGGAAAAGATACCTGTGTGGTGCTTAGAAAATTCTACCTACTTCAAAGGATAAAGAAATTTGGTGAAATTTCAGAGAAACCACAAGTAAATATAAATGTAAAATTCATTTACAAAACTGACCTTAATCCAGATATCCCTGAACATTTCGTTGGCCTTTCTGATGTTGCTGCTCACTAAGCATTGATTTCACAGAACAGTGAATCATGACTCCAAGATCAATATACTGCACAATAACTCCCCCTTCCAAGCTTGGCACTGTGTAGGCATAAGTTAAGTTTTCTTTCCCTAGATGCATCACACTACTTTTGTCCACAGTGAATTTGCCCGATTTCTTTTCTTGCCCAATAGATTTTGCAAGTTCCTTTTTGAATTCCGTATCATTATGATAGTATCACGTAAAGGACTTAATGTCATCTTCAGACCTCATTGTTTATTGTTTTCTCCAGTTCATTAATGAAGACCAATTTTTACTGATCCCAGACTGGTCCTGCACTGACCCTTGGTCAATGCTTTTCCATAGTGAGAAGTGATCCCTTGTTTCCTATTCTTTAATCAGAGTATCAAAGAATTATTCCATGAGTCCTGAAGCAGGTGAATTTATTTAATAATTTTATTTTTCTTACTGATATCTTCACATAAACCCAGAAAGTTGGTGAGGCATGATCTTCCTTAACAGAAGACATGCCAGCTCTTTCCCAGTTGATGACTTTTATCCATGCACTCAGTGACCTTGTTTTTTTTATAGATTCTACCACACAGCTAGGATGGACCTCAGACTCACCTTTCTGTAGTTCCCAGGATTCTCTCTCATGTCCTTTTTGTAAATGGCAATTACTTTAGCTCCCCATCACTCCTCTGGTTCACTGTCTGTTCATCACCTCAGCTATCAGTTCTGCAATTTCACACTTCTATTCCTTCAGGCATCTCAGGTGAATGCTATTTAATTCTGGTAACATATTAGCATTAAACTTAATTTGATCTAAATTTTCCTTTGACTCAACCTAGCTTCACTAGTCTGTAAGTTGCAAAGACTGTAGTGCTGTGATGGGTATAGAAACATCACAAAAATCTTCAGAAGTAAAAAACAATGTACAGAATTTATTTAGATTCTCTTCTACAGTTTTATCACTGTGCATTTGCTTCATCATGGTACTAACTTCTGCCTTTTGCTGTATTTAGGAAGTACTTCTCTATGATCTTGAACACTCTCTGAAAGGTGCTCTTCAAATTGTCTGGTCTTCTTACTGTTCAGATCCCATTTGAAATGTCACTTTCCATGACTTTCCAGCTCTGCTCTTCAGGGCAAGTTTTTCGTTCTTGACCAGTGGCTTTTCCACTAAGAGAACCTTCTTAATTCTTCTGTTCAAGTTCAGAGTGGGCCTTGGCTTCCATTCTGTTTTCAGTTGAACTGTGGTACATAGATTACCTGGGTTTCTATCAGGTTTCTAACAGGTTTTAAACAGCCTGTAGGCTGCTGACAGGTCTTATTACAAGGTCACTTGCCCCCTAGTAACATTAAATTAGTCCCTATCCACTACTGAAGAGCAAAGGCAAAATAGAACTTTTTTTATCTACATTCTAAGACTAGTTGCTCTAGGAATCAGCCATTTATTGCATCCAAAAATTGCACCTTTATGGCTTGCGCCTTTGATTCAATCTACATAGTCTACAGTTGAAATATTCCATTATTACTCCTTGCCCTGTGTTTGCAGCCTCACTAGTGCACTTAACATTTATGCATCACTATAATTCTCCTAACTAATGGATTCCTAATGCAAGCCTCATGCTACCTTTATTTTGCTAAAGAATTATTCTACAGGGATGCTATAGCAATTCTCTTTTTCGGTAAGGTTTTCATCCTGCTACCATTTCACATATTCTTCACACACAGCACCACCACCCCTCCAGCACATGCTACTCTGCCATTCCTGTCTAATGGGTAAACTGCCCACTGATTATCCCACCTTTAACAGATCTCTGAGATGCTCAGGGTTGTCACCTGACGCCATGCTTTCTAATCACCCCACTTTAATATTTAGATTGTTAATGTTTAGGTTGTTAGCACTGGTGCAGAAACACCTGCCCTGAGTTTTGCAAGTGCCAGTCAGTGGGTATTTCAAGCAGTCTGCCTTTCCTGTTTGTTGTGAGTGTGCCATTAATTTCCCACTTAGCTCTTTCAAAAGTGCAGCGAGTACTAATTTTGTTCCACTCATTAGTTTTTGTTGGTCTAAACCAGAGATGCTCTTCCACAACTGTTAGCTTTCTCACTCCTTTTACTTAAATACTCCTTCTGAAGTTTTAATTTTCAGTGCCAGCAGCTCAGTTCCATTTTGATTAAGGTACTACTAAAATTTCTAAAACATATAAGTAAAGCCACACTGACTCATAGCTTGCTTATGCAATTGGCATCCATGGTCCTGCAAAACATGTATTTATTACCTTCTTTAAAAAATCAGAAGAAAATTCTTTAATTATGGTATGAAGCTGCTCTTTTATAATGGACACTCTTAATCCTTTGATATTTGAAATTTGCATGTAAAGAAAAAAGTTTAGAGAAAATACTTTGTTGCTTGTTCATTTTTCTGAAGTTATATTTTGATATTTTCATTAGAAACATTAGAAACTTGCCTACCATTCTGGCTACAGGAAAACAATTAACTTCCTTAAAACATTTATTAAAGGGATTTATGAAAATAGCAGCTTGCTTTTTAAAGGACTAGGCAACTATCTTATTTTATTGCCTATTTAATTTACAGTTTATTTGTAGAATCATAGAATGGTTTGGGCTGCAAGGGACCATTAAATCTCATCTAGTCCAACCCCCCTGTAGTCAGCAGGGACATCTTCAACCAGATCAAGTTGCTCAGAGCCCTGTCCAACCTGACCTTGAATGTTTCCAGGGATGTGACCAACTCTCCAGTCAACCACTAGTACCAGGGTTTAATCACCCTCATTGTGATCTGGATGCACAGAAATCCAGCTTCATGACAATGCAGTTGCAGCCATCCTTGCATCACCTCAATTGGTAGAAGTCCTCTCCAGAAATCATCTCTAGTTCCATGTTCAAACCCAGCTCAGATCTAATTATGCTCAGACATGCAACTTCAGACGAAACTAAAGCTTTCATTATCATCCTCAATTCAAGACCTGATTCAAACCTATTCAAAAGGTAACTGAAAAGCTTTCCCTGATAGTAATAGGCTTTAAATCTGCCCTGGAATCTTGTCTTATCTGAAACAGTCTATTGAGCAAAACACAGGTGTTGTAACTATAATGTCTATGTTTTCACTTAGTGACCAAAATGCAAAATTTTACAATTATCTTTAATCAGTAAGACAACTCGTTTGTCAGTAAAAATCAATGGAGTTCTTGGAATGGATCACAGTTCCAGCATTCAGGCCTGGCACAGTGCTGTCAACTGCTCTGAGATACCAAAGAGCCAGGAATGGAAATGACTTTCAGCCTTTTATAAGGTCACCAAGACCTAGCGATGATCAGAAAGTGACTGGAACTGTGCTGACCTACTTGTCCTTTTTACTACCTATTGGTCTGTGAGTTTTATGACTACAAGGTTATTTCTGAGTCAAATCCAGTAGGAATACCAAACTCAATATGTTGTCATGTGAATTATATCAATTTTTTTTCCTTAAATATGAGTGAAATTAATACAAACATTTCTTTTGCTTTAAATGTGCAATTAACAGAGACATTTTTCATTTGCTCAACTGACAATTTCAATCTTCACACTTGACATAAAAGTTGACATCTTTTTAGACAATAGAATTGATTAGAATGTTTTAAGTATTTTAGAATGTGGTAATTACAGATCTCCTGGCATTAAATCAAATACAGGAATGGCAAACATTTTACCTAAACAGTTTGAGGCAAACAATGTCTCATCTTCTGCCTATGTCACCTTCAAATTAGCACATCAGTAAAACACTTGCTGTGTTAAATCCTAAGCTTGCTTACATAGCTCTGCTCAGCTTTCAGTTTTCTGTAGAAATTATTTGTGCAAGGAGAGCTTCAATGCCCTAGAATATCCTTTGCTGTTGACATCTCAAGAAGCGTTTTTTCTCTGGTAGATTACTTCAGATTTACCTTAGCAGTGACAAAATACATAAAATAAGTCTAAAGAGCCAAAAAGCAGTCTTAGTATATTCCTATTCTCTCTGTTACACAGTTTTTGTGGGTTTTTAAACAATATGTAACTCATAGTAGGCAAGTCAGCCTGAAGATAGCAAGACTTTGTCTGAAATCATAGCAAGAGCTACTTGGTTTTACCCTAATTTTTTGAAACTGCAGCTGCACTTTCAGGGGTGGAATACACTGATAGCGACCATAATACAAATGTCAAAATCCTTCTACCACACACTCAGAACTGGACTGCAGAAAAGACAGGGAAAGAGGAAGATCTTTTTCAAGAAGCAGTGCTTAGCAGCATTCTTACAAACTCACGTGTACTCACGTGTTCTCAGTTTACTGCTATGTGCTGATGTCTCTGCCTTAATGATATCTAAACCAAGATACATCTATTGTATGAGCTATTTTTAGCTAACATGGCTGTCAATATTCTTCCACTGTATGTGCTTAGGTTATAGTTGTAGTCAGTTCCAGAAACTGCTGAGAGGTCTCAGCTTTGCTAAAATACATGAACAAATGCACTTCCATCTCTTAACGCAGCAACACGTTTCTCTTTTAGGGTGTGATAAAAACGAAAGAGGGAAATCAAACCCTTTTCTTTCAGTAAAGAGTAAAAAATGATATTGTAACAAGAGATGAGTAAGAGCTGGTTCCTTCTTGATCCAGAGATAACTCAAATACAGAAACAACAAACTGGGCAAAGGGTTCAATTAAGCTGAACAGCCTCTCAGTGTAGCTTCATATACCTTACTTGTCAAAGAACAATGTTCTCAATGTTCTAGTACACATGTTCAATTTTTTTTTAACAATCTTTCATTTTTTCACATTTGAATCTTAGCTGGCCAACAAGAACACACACAAAAAAAAAGAATAGGACCCAAAGGAAGAAGAAACTATAAAGATATTTATTGAAAAGTTATGCTGGACTGAAGTTAATTAGGAAATAAATCAGATTAAAACATGGGAGACAATGAAATGAGGAGCTTAATATAGATTATAAACATATATTTTAAACATGACATGTTTCTAAGTGCAATCTCCCCAGCCAAACAGATGCTCTAAAAGGACACTGAGTATTAAAAGTGAGTTTTTAAAAGCATTTTGTTTATAAAAATCATTAGCATTGCAATGGAAGGGCATTTAATAATGTGCACAATGCAGCTGTTGATTAAATACTTGTTTACTTGCTTACTGTTGCTAATAAGCTGTGAAGCTTAATCTGTAAAATATTGAATTGGATCAATAAGGTATATTTTTCATAAGTAAGATATGCAGAGAATAATAAACTTTGTATCTTGAGTATAAAACTACGCACTCAGCACAGAAGTGTGAGGATAGATGTAGAAACATCAAGGGCACAAGTTCTTTTATCAGACTGGAAGCAGAAACCCAAAATCAGTTTCCGCAATATCTTTCATACAGAGAGAAACCATGCTCTGACCCCCATCTGACTGTATGTGCTCTGCTTTTGTACAGATAGACCTTTCTTGCATGAATTTAAGTGGTATTGAACTTGCATTCTTCAGAGTCACTGCTTCTCATAATCTGTAAATCTGATTGGAATTCCCTGTTCCAGTGGATGCAACTTTGTGTGTGCCTCTGTTGCAGCATTTTTAATCTGGGTTAGTCTAGTTTAGCAATTCATTCGATTACCTCTGTTCTCACCCTTGCTTATGTATTGCTGTTTATAACATCTGCAGCTAACACAGTGACTTTGTATGCTCTGAGCCATCAAAAGTAACATTCTTGATTCACACCAGGCCTGATTACTGATTTCTCAAACCTCATGCAGAAAGCACTCTGCCTACTGATGACTGGGCTTGAGATTTGTCAGTACATCAATCTTAGTACACACAAAAAAATAAAACCCAAAACCCCATCTTTATTTTATGTGTGCCTTCCTTATACAGTATAGTGAGTTTTTCATAATTGAAGTGGGTATTTCTTATTTCAAACCACCAAGTAAACCTTAAAATAAAGGTTTTATTTATCAGATAATTGTATTCTACATAAGTTTCTGCACTTGGCATTGTATTCAGATTTGTTTTTTCAGCACACCAATTCTGGATATTACTCTGTTGGCAGAACTTGGGAATAATATCCTAAACATTTTCTTTTCCAACTGAACTAGAAGGAACATAGCAGTCCCCAAGGAAGAGTTATCCATTCACAGATTTGAAAGCAGCTGCATATTAGTAAGAAAATCTACAGTTTACTTTACTGATAAATACAGGCAAAGGTCCCTACATTTTATACAGTAAGAAAAAAACCTCAGGAAAAAAAATACAAATAGACAATTTTGAACCAATATAAAAATCCTCCTACAATTTAAATGTGTAATTGTAAAGGGTTATAATTAAATCCATTTAATTTATTCTATCCTGGTTATACTCTATCTTCTTTCACTATGGTTGAAGAAACTGTTTTTCCATCCTTCCCTGTGCGTAGTACAAGGATGCTTTATATACAGCCTGTTCTGAAATAAATATGTTTGCACTTTGACGTGTCTTACTACGATACCCGGCCATATAATTTATGGCCAGGATTTTGACATAAGAAAGAAAATTTTAAAAAACGAATAACAGTGATTAGCACTTTGTCTGAGTTTAACTTAAACGAGGGCTTCTTCAGGTAGCTCTGTTTCATATAATGAGAAGCAAAATTTACACTTCAGGGCAAACAAAGCTTTTATTTAACACAGCGTTGCACTGCTCACTAAAACACCTTCAGTCAAAAAATTTGTTAAATGAGAGTTTATTTTATACAACCACTCTTTAGGAGTCCCCGGTCTGAATGCATAATAAAGGTCTTCAGCTGAGAAGTTACAGGAAACTACCACTTCAAATACTGCCTAATATCAGGCAAATAACTAGTATTTTCAAAACAGGCTATCAATGAAATATAGCCAATAAACCTGACTAATTACTCAGGTAAGAAGTGTAACTAGCAATGAAATAGGAAACCCTTCCTCCTGACTTTCAAAATAGAGCTGACCAGGCACCAACAAGGCAGAATTTCTATCAGCAAGATGTGCATGTTTGTCCCATACTAATGATGAGCACCTGCAGGTATTATCATTGTCACAGGACACCTTTAGTGACATGAGATGGAGCAACAACTCAGCAAAAAGAAAAAAAAAAAAACCCTGCACTCTCCATTGAGTCTTGGCTCATTTTCACATATCTGCCAATAAATTATTTCCATTACTTTAACACCTTTAATAATTTTTGCTATAGCAAGGAGCAGTTTTGAGATTCCACAGAATCCTCTTGAGCTGCAAATAACAGCTGTATTCTGCCTAACTGCGTTACAGTCATTTCCCTGCACAGATAAATAATGGGAACAGTAGTAAATGGACATTGGAAATAAATGTTTTCTGTTTTAAGATCCCAGACAGCTGATGTCTCTCCCATAAAGCTTAGCAAATGACAAGAAAAATTTCCAATTGCATTTCAGCAGCTTTGCTGTTTGATAACTTGAATGCTACTTTCACTGGCCCTTAGCCAAAGCTCACTGAAATCAGTGGGAATCTTTCCATTTGGTTCAGTAGTCTTTGGATTAGGTCCATATTAGATTTCAGATTTGATCTTATGTTTCAGATATATCTGGCATTTATTTTCAAGGGCACAGTGTGTAGAACAGTAAGTAGCCTGTTGGCTGAATGCAATTTAACATAATGTACTTTACCATGTTAATAATTATCAAATTCTTTTTGTTCTTGGTATATTGCTTACATTTGTGTTAATCAAACAGTAAACTGATTTCTATTACCCAGGTAATAAATTAGTTTCCTAAGAAACTAATAGCCAAATTCTTAATACACCCTTTTACTGGAACACTTAAATTAGAACTTTTTTTAGACACAAAGATGTGAGCTGAAAAAAACCCCAGTGGTTTTATAGAACTATAACATCCATTTACAGATTCAGAGATTATATTTCATGGCTGTAAAGGCCACTTATATTTAATTTCCTCTATAATACTTAAGGAATGACCTGTTTTCACAGTATAGATTGCAACCTGAATTATTTGCTAGAACTGCCTTATCTTCTTAAAATAGGCTGTCATCAGTGTATAATTTGACCCACAAACTTCACCCATGATTGTGTTTAGTGCTATTACCACGTGTAAACAATTCTTCAAATACCTGACTTGATAACAACTGACAGTGTTGGATGGAAGAACGCAAGAAGCTGAGAAACTAGATCTTTCTGAGCTGTCTTCTCTCAATCTAGTCCAGCACAATACTCTTCTAGCGCCACATGGTGCCAATGCAATAGTGCTGCACACTAGCTGCAGAGGAAGCAGTGACACTACAGAGAGTTGGTTATGTGAGGAAGATAACCCTGAAATTGTGTCCTCTGTCATATATTCTAATGATCTAGAAATTAATATACTAAAATAAATGACTGATTAATAAGTAAAACCAAAGTCCCATTTAGGGAGAAGACAGGTCTGTGCAGGAAGAGACTATTGACAAGAGGACCTAATTCTCAGCTCTAGGCTCTATGCAGGCAGGGCAGTGAGGCAGCAAAGTGGGCAGGCTGATCCCAGGTGCCTTACATATGCTGTGCCAGAAATACTGTAGTTGCAGCTTCTCACCAGGGAAGGTGCAGATGGCTACATTAGCTCGCTTGGACTACACCACAGCCCTCCGGCTGAGCAGTCTCATTGTGGTTCATTTGGAAAAGGAAGGGCTCCTAAAAACAAGCTGTGAGAAGCTGGAAAAACCTTTAGCTGGGGAAGGGTGATGAGCCACAGCAGACATGGAGGACAGCTACTATGAATCTAAAAAATAAACAAAGTAATCCCAAACCCAGAGTGGTCAAACCTTTACTGAAAAGCAATTTCCACTTTAAACACCTGCTCGAGCCCTCATACCTATCATGTGTGTAACAAGGTGGAGATATTTTTTCTCAAATCAACCCATTTTAGATTATGCCATATTATGTATTTCAAAATACATTCCAAAATTTAAGAATATAATAAGATACATCTGTTGTGCTAAGATACAGCCACAAAGATGATTAAGGGAATAGAACATCTCCCTTATGAGGAAAGGCTGAGGGAGCTGGGTCTCTTTAGCTTGGAGAAGTGGAGACTGAGGGATGACCTCATTAGTGTTTATAAATACATAAAAGGTGAGTGTCAGGAGGATGGAGCCAGGCTCTTCTTAGTGACATCCAATGATAGTACAAGGGGCAACAGGTGCAAGCTGGAACATAGGAGGTTCCATGTAAACGTAAGGAGAAACTTCTTCACAGTGGGGGTGACAGAGCACGGGAACAGGATGCCAGGGGGGTTGTGGAGTCTCCTTCTCTGGAGACATTCAAAACCCACTTGGATGCAGTCCTGTGTGACCTAATCTAGGTGATCCTGCTCTGGCAGGGGGTTTGGACTAGATGGTCTTTCAAGGTCCCTACCAACTCAAAACATTCTGTGATAGACAAAGGCTGGAGGGAAACTGAAGTGGTAAAATTACTTGTCCATAGTTACTTAGTGGCAAAGCTGACATAAGAAGTGCTCCTTTTCTAACTCCAACTCTAGGGCCCCTTCACTAGACCAAATACAGTAGCAACACCCAGGTAGTTCAGGATACAATTTGGTTTACTAACCACAGACAAAAATGGTTAAAACATATTACATTATAAAACATAGTAGAAATGATAAATACGCTTATTTACCAGCTAATCAGTTATTCATACGAAGCATAAAAAGCGGGTCGGAAAAAGCCTGGTGTTGGCAAACTGCAGTGCATCTCCCTCTTTATAAGTGGGAGCAAAGTTGGCAAGCTTCCATTTTAAAAAATGGAAGCATCTCTAAAGCAAAGCATCTCTACTTCGGGAAAAAAATGTATGATACAATAAAAAAAATGTATGCTAAAGCATAAACCAAAACCTACTAGACACCACTGTCTCTCTATAGTCTGTTCATAGCCTAATCACAACTTCTTCCAATACCATTATTACTTCTGAGCAAGTCTGTAAACTTTTGGAGCATGTTTCTTAAATAGATGTTACATTGTCATATGTAAGATACATGTCACAGTCTACTTGCTAATACATCCAACCACTCTTAAGTGCTGGTTTTCGTAACTCCAACATAACACTATATCTGAAAATATTTTCCACTTTGAAAATGCATATGATGGCACTAATTTGAATTCAAGTCCAGTTAAAATATGGGGGAGTATGTAGTGCTGAGCAAAGAAGCCACTCAGAACACAGGTTTTGAATCCTGTCCAAATGATAAAAATAACCTTTGAAACTATGAAAGTAAACTTTCTAAGCAGCAACTTTTTCTATGGTTTGCAGAAGCCATTGCAGTAACCACGTTAAAACTGCAATGGCACATTCAGGAGCCACCACCCTCCTTCAGGCTCACATTTCACTGAAGACTTTGCTTGAAAAAAACCTACTGTGCTTTTTTGATAGATACACCTAGTTCTCCACTTATTATTGACATACTACTGAAAGCTCAGTTTGATGAAGTTAAACACTGAGGAAAGCAGTTAGAAATGTACACAGAGCAAGGGTAATCGAAGAAGTGCAGCCTGACAATCATAAAACACCTCACAACACAGGAACAGGAAGACAAAAAATAACAATTTTTTTTTAACTGAAAGTTCTGCAGTTCCATCTTTTACATTGATTTGTACTGAATTGCACATCTAGGATAGGAAATTGTTTTCCACCTTACAGAAATTTAACTCCATCTCAAAAATGAATGCATTCTGTTTGAGCCAAACAGAAATGTTACAAGTGTTGAGCATTTAGGGGGAAATCACAAAATATATAAACTTGTAAATAAGAATTCTTCTTTAGACAGGCTGCTCTATTCACAGTGCTTTTTCATAAAAATCCAGCAACAGAAAACTCAAAGTTAGAGACTGTTTAATCATCAGTTCAAGGTTCTAAAGAATGTCATCAATGATATTACTGAAATATATCCCTAGGTAGTTTCCTAATGTTCACACTTTTGATGACTTTACATATTATGATATCATTATGATAAAACAGGGACTAGCAAAAACCTACCATTTCTTCAGTTAATAATGATTTCCAACCCTTATTTAAAACAAAAAAAAAGTATCTTATCTCATCAAGCTTTGTTACACACCTACCAAATTCCTGTTCCTAGTAAGCCGTATGACATTGTATAATAGCAAAGCTAAGTACTGTGACTGAGCTTCATCAAGTTGTGCTTGGAACTGGCAGCCATTCAGCATTCAGACCACAGTTCAATTTACAGTTTTGGCAACTCTTTCCAGGACATTTTCCAAATTCTTGCTCCTGTCTTTCAGACAAAGTGCCTCTTAACAATGAGTCAGTGAACCTGGACACCAGATGCTTCACTCCTTGAAAAAAAACAAATCACAAACCACTTTCAGTGCACCACTAATGGTCACTGAAAACCAGCTTCTTCAAGGTAATGTTTTCACAAACTTGTTTTACTGCACTAAAGATGTCACTCCCTTGCATAATCCCTTTTGATGAACAGCATAGTGAACGGTTGCTGTCGGTTAGCAGCCACTTTAATGCTCAATATAGAATATAGCAACCTTTTGGAAACTTGTAGTCAGTTACTTGCTGACACCTTCAGAAATATGTGGGATATTGTCCTTGATATTAAATCATCTAAGGCTTTTTTTTTTTTGCTATGGTGTACAATTTTCTTGCTGTCAGGGATGTCTTCAAACACATTGGTAAAAGCAGCAATAACCTTGTTGACAAACTCACCATCCAAAAGAGAGCTACTGAGTTTTATAGTGCAGTGTAGAAACTGGAATTGTCTTCTATCTCTTGGCTTCAGTCTGTGGACATCTTGTAGTCCAACAAACCAGCACAAACTGCACAAGTGCCTTTAGAGAGTTTTCTTCTGAGTATCATATCAAGCACAAACCAATCTAATTTTTCAGATAGAAGAATTGAAATGACAAATGACAGATGACAAATCCATGGTCACACATGCTGCTCTGGAGGACAAAATTACAAGTCCAGACCATTCTTCAGCCATCTATAAACATTTCTCTTTTTCCTCCATGAGGGATTAATACTCTCCCAGTCTGTTAGCATAGCCAAGAATCATCCCTGAAACAATTCTTCCAAATATAACTGAATTAAAAAGAGAGGATTCAAAAAACAATTAAAACTGTTTAAAAGAAATGGAAATTACGTTTTCAATGAAATTAAGGTTTCAATTATAAATACATTTCTGCCTTCAGAGCTGATGGGTGGCACGATGACAAGTGTTCCATGTATTAGCATTGTTGACTGTTACAGATCCAAGACAGATACAAGACCTGACACCAGTCTCAAGCCACAGGGAAGTAACTTCAGTTGCAAGAGCAAATCTTGGTTGAATTGGAGCCTCAGACATCAACATTATTGTGAATGAATAGCATAGTGGAAACATCCGAATTTGATATACAGTGTTAAGTGAAATTTTTGTAGGGAATATTTACAAGTAAAAGGACTGGATGTCTTTCTCTGAAATTCAGAGATGGAACAAAAAAATACAACACAATAAACCACAGGTCCTACTTTATTTGTTACTTTTGAGAACATTTCTTTTAGTCTTTTTGTAAGGATTTGTATCCTCACCAAATTCATACATTTCTCCTCCACTGAATCAAGAGTGCTAAAATAAGGCAGTTTCTGCTCAAAGCAGTGTAATACACCAGGTCTCTACTCAAAGGGATAAATAAATTCATTGGACTAACACCTCAGATCTGCTCCTTTTGATTCATAGCCAGATACTTAGTTTTCTAGATTCTAGACTGTCAGGGCAATTTCAGAACCTTGGCTTCTTGACAGACCCTCGTTTTCACTTCTCTAATCGTATCTCTAGCTGTAACTCAAGGGAAATCATGTCAGACAGCTGATATTTGGACCTGTTGTCCCTGTGTAAGCCAGGGTGGAATCCAGTCTGTAAGACTGGACAGGCCGATAGGATTATTGGTATAGTAATCACACAGGATGAAGCCATCATGAGCCCTGGGCACTTTCTTTTTGTCCCTTTGAGAACCTAAGATGAGGGACATAATGACAAACCGATTGCAGTAAAGTTGTGTATTTTGTGAGGTTTTGATAATTAGCTGGAGAAAGTATTTTAAAATAACAAATGTTCCATTTATGCCTTTAGTTTTCACATATATTACATTTTGCTGTGAGCTACCATATACAGACTTTCTGTAAACTTAAAGCATAACACACCTCCAGTAGCTGACGATAGCATAGAGCTTTTGGCCTGATGGTAACTTAGAGATTGACTCCTCACTCTCTGCACACCTATCCCTCAAGGAAACTAGGAAGAAGCTTCCTACCAGATCTTGAGCTTCTTTGTAACTCTGCTATTAGGTATCTCACTGCACAGTGGTGCCAAATAGTTAAACAGATTCCATACTCTGCTTTCAGGTTAATTTTATGCAAGGAATCAGCTCTAGAGGTCATTCAGCTACCTTGTAATTACTAGTTTTTTCTCTACCTATGGCACTGGGAAACTGTTCCTCTTTGGCTCCCTTAATAATAATGTGAAATATCATCCTTATAAATAAATGCTTTTAATAAGATTTAGGTTCAAGAAGAGGTGAACTAAAAACCACTGTCAAAATTTGAACTACCTTCTTTCTAAAGGATTGATTTATTCTAAAATATTTCTTTTCCCAGACATGTCTCTTGAGAAACCAGAAGAGGATGGAGGAAAGTATAATGCAGGCCAGAGACACACATGATGAGATGAGAAAAGTTATGAATAAATGAGTGGGTAAGTAAACCAAGGTAAAGGGCATCTTAAAGATGTAGAATTCTGCTGACTATAGGGCTCATTACAATAAGAAGAGAAAAAAATTGTAACTTGTATATTTGGACTGAAAGTATGATTAGTATAGGTAACTGAAAATGGAAATAGAGTAATTTTATAAATACAAGATACAGAAGTATAACCTTTATAAGAGTGAGACATGGTATTTGCAATGATTTGCAGATGTATTAAAAAATATAGATGTAGTTACCATCTTTACCTTAAATGATTGTCAGAAATGTAAAAGTGCAAGTAGGTTGACAAGCATTTAAATGGTGATTATAGGTTAAGTGACATAGTGCTGCTGTGCATTTTCTTAATTTATATTAGCAAGCAAATAGGAAAATTTTATTACTTTTCCAAGTCTCTTGTATATTCTGATGGGCTACTCACCTTCTTTAAAGTTGCTGTAATTGGATACATTTTGAGTGATGGTGTCCACTGGTCTTAATGCTTTTCTTGACAATTCTAGGTTTGACATATGCAATTCTATGCCCAAATAAGTTACAAAGTGAGTTTGATGGAAAAGATTGCATGATAAGGATAGAAGTTTCTGCACCTACTGAAAGTGGGTCTCAGAAAAAACTTACGATATTTGGAATACAAATGTGTTTTCTGCAGGACTCACAGCACTGAGAATCTCTTTTCATTTCTCATTTTCACGTTATCAGAAGACTACCAGAAGATATTTGAAAACTGTATGTTAGAGGGTCAGAATGCATACATATAAACTACTAAGAAAAAAAAATGAAAGGGTAAAAAATATCTGACACTGAAAAATCTTCATGTACCATGGTAATTAATAAACTAATAAAGGACCTGTGAAAAGCTGAAGTCTGCTCCATACAAGAAAAAAATTCTAGCAAGTTATATGTAAAACCACAATAATGCAAATCAAGAGTTTGGAGAAGACATGACAACTAAACATAAAACTTTAAAATAAATTTTTAGGAAACCTGCCAGGGGTTGTGCAGAGTGATCTGATGATCACAGCGTAAGACAAATGTCCATGAAAGACACAGCCGTGTTCACCATGGACATCTGGGAAAGTTATTGAGAATGTTATTTCCAGGTAACACACTGAAGGATTTACCTCAAAAAGAAATATTAATGCAAAGAGCTTGCAAAACACATGAACAGTAACAAACTGCCACAACCAGATGGTATTAACCCAGCAATCCAAAGTAACTTAACAGAAAATAAACTCTAAGTACAGAGTGTAACCTCCCACTTAAATCTGCCTCTGTACCAGAGAACTGGAGGATAGATAACTATAAAGTAAAAAAGAAAAGGAAGAAAAGAAATAAATAAATTCTTCTGATCAAATGCATTTAAGCCTTGAAATGTTCTGCTGCAGAATTCTGAAGAAGCTAAATGTTCACTCTACTTCAAAAACCAATTGAGAAAATCCATAGAAGAAAAATCCATACTTCCTAATCATTCTATTTCTAGGTCAGTAAGATCAGGGGTGCAAAGAGGTTCTGAAAAAGTAGTGTGGGAGAGCATCAATACATGCTTGTATTTGTGGGTTTGCCTATGTATCACAATACAGACAGTGTTCAAGATAATACTGGGAATACTGGGTTATATGAACATTCTGTATGATCTATTTAATTCATCCTTATTTATTTATATAAGGATTTTCTTCAAATAGAGATCTATTTGGCACTGGAAATTCTACACTAAAGTTTTTTTTAAACAAAGCTAGTTTTCCAAAATTCCCTAATGAGGCCACTAAGGCACTTCACACAGGCACAGAAAAGATCCTAATGGATTCAGAGAACTCTAAATTAATGTAAATTCATGCTGTGTTGTCACAGCCAAAGAGTTTAACACAGAGTCCTGTTACATAAGATACAGTGAATCTGTGACAGATTAAGTTCATTCTGTCTTTACCTGCCTTCCAACACTCTTCCTGGGCCTGGAAAAATGAGTTAGGTGCTTATCCATCATAGAGTCCAACAGCTCATGCTAGTCTTCAGTGGTGATTTAACCTATAACCCTCAACTAACACAGCCAAGCATCCCTGCTGTCAGCTCTGCAGGGGAACCAGCAGCACCTAACTGGGGCAGAGAGATAATAATGGAAGTATTTTAAACGTCATTGTAAGGATTCACCAGAAGCTAATGTGTCAGTGTATTAGAAATCAATATTTTGTGATCTCTCTGTTGTTATAGAGTGGGTACTTTGATGTATTTCTCTATATTCCAATTTTCTTTTGATGAAAGTTTACAAAAGTAAATTTATTTTCCTGTTGAATCACTTTTGTTCTTTTACAAAACACGCATTTACATGATAGAGCACCAATTTTTTTTCTTTTTATTTCTTTAGCAATGGGAATTAAAAAAATTAAATTGCTACACAGAAATTTCCATTTTTATTTCTTTGGCAGGTTTGCAACTGTCAGAGCCAATTATTGCCTTCAGCTACTCTGTTCCATTAGATTTTTTAACATATTTTTCATAAATATACACAAAAGGAAAAAAACTGTTCTCTGCCCTGCTTTCCTCTCAGCTGGGGGAGAAGGGAATCAGATTTAAAAAAAAAAAACATTTTTGCAGTCTGAAATAAAACTGGAGAAATATACTGAAACATAGTTGCAAGAAAAAAAATAGTACTCCATTACCCATAATCCAACTTGCCCTCTTTTGACTTGTTTGGAATATGAAGAAACAGACATGCCAGAGGCAGAAAAACTGTGGAATTGCCTAAAACTTCAGATGTAGAGTTTCTGATAATTTCAGCAAAACTGTGTAAACTCTCCTGATAACACAGCGAGCTTTGGTATCTCTGCAATGCTAAAGTAATGGAGATTACAGGAGTTGTATTATACTGCATACATAATGCATAGGTGTCTTCTGTATATGCATACACTCATACTATTATTTTTCATTGCAGTTGGCAATTTTGCTTCACTGCAAATTACTGAAGCTTTCTGTAGTAAGAATAAAAATGTGGAGCCTCAAATTAGCTGGTATGATTTCAGATGTTGTGCAGAACAGTTAGCAAATAGTATCTGTATTTTTCTACAGGTTCTTGACTGCTGCCACAAATTCAGCATTCCCATTTCAAAATCTTCATATAACCTGAAGAGTTACTCTGAGGAACAGCAAACTACTTTTCAACAATTCCACTGTCTGGTCTAAGACAAAACCACTTTGTTTTTTCACTATGCCCCTGCTACTGCTGCTACAGAAGAAAGGACAGTGAGGATAGAGAGTTTTGTATTGGTGTAATATAAGCTCTATATTTCATTATTTTTATTAATTTGCATTTGTTAATTTGCAGAAATAGTTAATAGGAGGAAAAAAAAAATCTCAGTAGTACAAAGCTCCCAAGTAAATATGACACAAAGCTGCCATTGCATTGTTAAAACAACCTGTTTCAGTTTCCTTAAAATGGAATTACTTGCATATTCTTGTGACTAATCCCCAGGGAAACTCCCTATGTAGCATATGCATAGGTGAAACTGAACTATTGTTAATGGTAAGAAAGTCAAGCTAATCAGAAGTAGATTCTTGAAGAGTAGTTGAGCCTTTGTTTTAACTCATAACTTCTGGGAAAAAAACAGTCAAAGCCCCGAGGCTGATAAAATGAGTAAAGTGAACAAATTAAGGAGGAAGAGACATATGTACAGCTGAAAAACTCTACTAACAACTCCTTCAATTAAATCAATAAATCTCCCAACAGCATGGGAGAGAACAAAAGTGATTTAGTAGTCAGGAGTTAATCTAGAAAATCTACCATCTAATCAATGTGAAGTTGCAGACTTAGAAGCAAATGCTGGTTTAAGCTACTAAAAAAAAAAAAAACTAAAAAAAATCTATGTGTACTTTGCCATTTCCCAAACCTTCAAAAAAAAATCACAGTTTCAGGGGAAGGTGCTGGGGAATGGGCAAGAGTTAGAGCCCTCATTTTCATACCAAAGCTTCTAGAAAATCAGGGCATCACATAGACAGAAACAAAATTACCAAGGGAAAAACAAGCTCACATTTTTGATAGGGAAAACCCATATTTTAGAATTTATGGAGTACTGTAACAATTTGATGGTGTCTGTAAAGAGAGGGATGGCATGCAGAAAAAAAAAGTAGCAGAAATTATGCATTTTTCATATGCAAGTAGCAAAAACAGTTAGCTTACATAGATCCAAACGGATGCCAAACAAGGCCGGCACTCACCAGTTGCATCACAACGTTAACATTAAAGGTTTGGACAAGCTGAGAAGCCTTGTGGAAGCTTCAGATTGTAAGAACCAAAATAGCTAAGGAGTGGGGAGCATTTCCAGAAAAAGAAAGTAAGATAAAAAAAGAATTTGGATATATAAACACTGCAGTTAGGCCAACAGCTCTTCTGTTACACTCTTGTTTTTTTCTAAGGTAGTCTGTGTATTTAGCTTTACTCATTTTTGCTCTGCTATGTAAATATTAAAGTCATCTTCTGGATAGGATTATGGTAAAAATGAGACAATTGGACAAGTGCAGATCAAACAATAATGTTATTTCCCATGTGGTATCTTCTTTCTCCTTTGACAAGAATTCTGGAGCTGTTAGCCTGGGTTAACACATGTATGCCATACTACAAACTACCTGTTGTTAAGATTATTTTTCTTTCTATCACCAACTTCACATTCCCCCAGGTTCTTTTCTACAATATAAATTTCCCGGCTGGTGCTTTTAGATGTAGCCAGAAATATCAAATCCAAGTTACCTCTTGTGAATTTTCACTTACAGCTGCAGAACACACACTGATCAGACAGTACTACCCCTCTGGAGACTACAAGTGTACCTGTGTTGCTCAGACCTTCTGTGACAAACATGAGAAGCAGGTACTACAACTGAGGTTGCTTGTCCAGTACATGGTATTTCCAACATGCACAGAAACAAACAACAAAAGAGTAAAGGTGCAAATCATAATGTAGATGCTACTCAAGCTACATCAAAATTAAATTAGTGAGGTTTCTTAAAAATGTTCTGAACAAGATAGAATACTACTGCCACTGAAACTGCTGATTGACTTTATTTGAGCAAAGTAAGACAACTGAGACTGTTTTAATTTACTCTTACTTCAGATCCATGAAACAAATAAAAGGTGTTTTGGAGAAGGGAAAAGGAAAAAGGCAAATTGGATTTTTTTATTCCCTTTCACCACTTATTTGTATTGTGTGTCTATTTTAAAATTATAACAGTCAAAAGGACTATGGTTTTCTCTTATACACTATCTGGCACTGTTACAGTTTTTAGGGAAGCCTTCATTCATCTTAATGAAAGGATTAGATTTATCAATTATGATATGAAAAACATAAGAGTTCACTTATCAAGGATATGTTTAATTAAAGGCAATCATGGGCAATCTTTATAAATATCAAACTTCAGAACATACAAGAAATATGCTTTATAACATATCTGCATTTCAAAAAGTAATATTGTGTCTCAGGGCAACAACATCTGGATACTTGTTTACTTGATCATTATTGAAAGGTCTTGCTTGGGAGTTTTTTAATTTCTTTTAGGGGGAGACTTTCTCTTTTTTGCAGAAAAAGCTATTCCGTCAAAAATATGTATTTTAGTACAGTTTTAAACCACACTTGTTTCCAACAAATCCTATAGGAAAACTACCTACACACCTGAAAGAAGGAAAAGCCTGTAATAACCCTAATTATTGACAATGTGATTTAAAAACGCTGTAGATGAATGCAATAAAAGGAACTAATTCCATTCTGGAAATGCCCTGCAAAAGTGGACCTGAAAAATTAATTCCTACTGCCCTAATTATTCCACATCTTACTCTACTTTTTACAATAGCAAGCTATATCCCAGCATATTTCTAGTCTGTAAGCAAAACATATGAGGAAGAAAGGAATAAAAATTATGGTAGTTTCCATATGAAATGAGGTCATTAATCAGAGCATCTTTGAAAGAAGTGGAAGAAAATCACTCTAAGTAACAGCATTGCACTGGCAGAAAAAGTGCTGACATATAAATCTTCTCTCTATGTCTATTCAAGGGTGTTTTAGCCTTGGGTCTCAGAAATAAGCAAATTTTATCAAATAAAAGGCAAAAACTTTTGACTAAATTATGTCTGTGTGTCCATGCATGTGTGTATTCAAATAAATGCATAAATGTACTAGAAAATATGATGGTTCTAAAGCCGATGGATAACTCCAGAAGCATCAGTACCAAATTTTTCAATAATAATAATAATGAAGTCTGTCCACAGTAGTTCAAATAATGTTTAGTGTACCTCAGATTATGGCCTACTATGTTTGCGGGCATTACCTTTTTTTGCATAGGTTTTAAAATTTCTTTCTCCAGAACTCCATAACAGGGATAGACACTTTTCTTAACTGACTTCAGAATGAAAAACAACAATTACCATTTTTCATAAATTCTAAACAGATTGCTGAATCCAAACGGGAAACTTGTGCCAAATATTATAACGTTTAAGGATTTAACAACTAAGTACTAAAACAGGGACTTCAAGATAGGCACTAAATCATCAAATAGAATGAGAATACACAATGATTTATGAACACCTATTTGTCCTTTCACCAAGATGCATACTTATACATGCAATAAAATCATGTGAACTTACAGCACCAAAATTGGAAAAAATATCCCCAAGCATTCCATGAATCAGAACACCTTTGAAAGAAATTTGCCAAACAGCCAATAGAGTTGAATGCTCTTGCTGAAATCCAGGCAAATCCTTAAGGAGATAAGATTTAATCAAATGTGAAAACTATGACAAGAAGGAACGTTCAAAATCTTTGAGATAAATCAAAGGCTACCAATAGGACTGTAATTAAAAACAGTCAGTAGGGAAAGAAGATTTCTGTAACAATAGACAGATCACTGATTATTTGGAAGAAAGTTTTTGTGACCCCAAAATCGCCACAACTGAAATTTTTGGTGAGAGGTGAGAACCAAGGGAGACATTTGTATAAAAATGCAGTATGCTCAGGAATCAGAATGATAGTGTTTTACTTACAGCTCAGTAACATATCATGCAAACCAGCATCTGAAGTAGTGTACATGCAGCTAAGGTGACTGAAATGATTTATCAGCCGCACGCTATGTGTGATTATTATCAGTGACTGCACAGTATTCACTGGATGAATACTCTGACAGCATTCTTGGCCCTGAAATAACCTCCTGGTACTCATGGGCATGTAACAAATCACAGCTCTGCCCTAAGCAGTACAGGGACTACTAAATAAGCACATGGAGAGCCTTTTGGTATTGGCATACCTACTGAGAAGGGATTCAGTTTACAGTCCCCGAGGACATTGGGACAGGACAGCAGTTAGTGCAGCTACACTAGGTTAGCCAAAGAAGGTGACACATCAGCAGTGCCACCACAGACTTCCCAGCCTAGGATGCCTTCTATAGCAGGAGCTACAAGATGTTGTCACTTTGCAAAGGTCTAGTAAGGATTTCCCTATGAGACAATTCTCTTTCTCTTCCATCCCTTCTCTGAGATGAACATGATTCAAGGATCCTCACAGGCATTTGGCTTTTCCCTAGTGCTGTAGTGGGATTTTACATCTCTGTATGCTGTGTGTGGTGACTGTCCTCTGGCAGGGAGTGTGGGAGGCTACTGCAATGTAAAGAAGTTTTCATATGTCACCCCCTCAGACTAATCAAGTTTTTGTCTTGCTTACGTATTGTAATACATAATATTTTATGCAGTCAGGATGCCCAAACAAATAAAAGCAACAGAAGCTGCAAACTCTGAATCTTTCTATATGAAAATAAAAATAGATATCTGCTGATCTAATGAGCTAAGATATTATGGTGGTGACAATTTTGTTGAAATTAGATTTCTGAATACTGCATATAGAAGCCTAATAACTGTGATTCAGTTAGCAAAAGAGAAAAGGAGAAATGTGAAAGCTAACCTTAGGCAAGTGATAGTAGTTTATAATAAACCTCTAAAATTGCTCTCTTGTTTTAGAAATATACAATAAGCAGGTTTGTTTGACCATAATAAGCAATGACAGCTACAGCTGCTTGATGGACTTTCACTAGCACAGCTGAATTAACTACTAGATCTCCTATCTAGGGCGATACAGGATGAATTCTGTGCACACACAGATAGGTGATTTGGTAGTCTGTTCTTATCTTAAGATGACACTTCACAGCGAAGAGTACATGAGTTAATTAACTTTGTTCCTCAAAAAGTATTAGTTAGGCACTGTAAAAAAATTTAAGGAGAACAAATAAAAACTAATTTGGTTATCTGGTCTAAAGAAACTGAAGTTCACAGAGAAAGAGGTTATAGGAATTACATTAGCTTTGGGTTTATGATTTCTATAGTTGGAAAAAAAAACCAGTTTATTTTCATTATTACATGTTTTAATAAGCTTTTCAGATCCTGAACTAAAAAGTTTTTACTTGCATTTTTTATTGCAGGAGTGCTAAAAATATTTCAAATGAAAAGCAACCTTTTGTAGCAGAGTCACAGTGCCAGGGTAAATTACTGGACTGTTTATCATGAGAATAAACTGTTATAAACCCAGTTTACATCTCTGCTGATTTCTGTTAGTATAAAGGAAATACTAAATATAATGACAAACACACACACAACTTGACACAAATGCAAATGTACACACTGATGCAAACTCATTTTCTGAGACTGTATTGAGAAAAACAGATCTGAATTTGAAAACCAAATACGAGTACAATTGTATTTCTCAGGCAGGCTCAATTAATAAAGATGAAAAGAAGAAAAGTAGAAAGTTAAATGTGTAATTTTACTTGGCTGCTTTTATTTGGTTTTTATTTCAGGGAAATACACCATTTACAAAAGATGACAGAACCCTGACAGCAATGAAATTATCAACCAAGAGAACACATCTCAGAGAATATAACCGAGAAAGTTGTCCAAGAAAGTGAATTGTTAGCAAAAAAATAACTTTGAATACAATGGATCAAAACCAGAGATTAATTCATTTTACATGGCCATTCTTCTAATCTCTTTGCTAAGACCATCAATTTCATAACTAAATTCTTTCAGACTCTCAAACATTTGTTCTATCTCATTTTAAAGTGGACTAATTTTACAATTATAATCATAGGTACTTTAAAGTCAGTTTAGAATAAGGGATGAGAATGCTTCACCACAAGACAAAGAGTTCCCTAGACAGAAATCCAATGACGATGAAGAAACAGTTCTAGTAACTACTACTTCTGATCTGGAACTCAGTGACTTAAAGGCTATTAACTTTACAATGGTATACCTTTATAGTTTATTATTAATATATACATTATAAAGGTAAAATTAATAATAAACTTGCCATATTGTGCCAATATTATGGCAAAAGACAGTGAAAGAGATCTGAAATGTTATTTCTGTCACACTGACAAAGGACATGACTGGACTGTAAGAATAATAATTTCTTATGTTACATTAGAGAAGGCACAAGACTGATATTAATGCCTATGCAAAGCATGACTACTTTGTTGACTGCTCAGAAGCATGTATTTAGTCAGGTCAATACCTAAATCATAAACTTCCTGTATCTGCCAAAAGCCAGACTTAATCTTTTGGGATTACTTTTCTGTTGACTCAATGCAACACAAAGTAAAGTAATCCACAAAACCTGAGAGTTTAGTTTCTACAAGTGATGCCTAAAATTTTTACTGGACCCACATAATGACTCTCATTTGGTTTAGTTTACTTCTTTTAAATCCTCAGAGAAAGTTTAAAGAGAAATTACAGAAAGCTGTACCAACATGCACCTTTACTTCAGTATACTAAATGAACACCCTTCTAAAAATGCATCAAGGCACCAAAGTACACCTTGAAAAGAAAGAACAAGCAAGAATCTTCTCGTCATAAGCCAGTTGCTTCCAGGATTGCTTAGAGAAAGCTAAGGTCATGTTCCTTTTACAGATAATAAACAGTCTTTGAAACTGGAGGTGCAGCATGTGGATGAATAATACCTTTTGCTACAGTAATAATGTGTCTGCGTTACTTGATTTTCAAAAGAGCAATTTTCTTCACACTAATAAATCTTAAGTGGAGAAATATGGCTTATGTCACAAATATGTATTACAGCAGTATAGACTTTATCACTGAGGTGAAAAAGGCCCTTTATGTTTATTATGAAAATGTTTTTAAAACATATTTTAAAAATGCAAGCAGTGCCATCACAGATATTCAGTCAAGCAAGGTGCATTATTCATTATATACTTGATAAGCCATTTGTCCTATAATGCTTTATCCATGTTATGACTCTTCAATACTGACTTCCAAACAAGAAAAGAGAAAAAACAAGAAAAGGGAAGCACAGAGGCATTAACACTAACTGCAAAGCATATCTCTAATTTCCTGCAAGTGGGATGCTAAACAGGCTTACTGCAGCATCTTTTTTGCAAGCTCTGTATCTGTGACAGTAACTAGTTCTCCCCTGAGGGTTAACAGCTCCTCTGTATATGGGAGTTGGCTTGAGTACCAGAAAAGGTGGTATACTGAACCGACATCACATGCTGACTTCTCAAGCTCTTAAGCCCTGGGTGCCAAATTTACTACAGTGCAGTTAATATATCTGAGAATTATGTTTGTTACTTGTAGTGGCATAAATCAGAGATTTCTATGAGTTCTTTAGCACTTGTAGAGATGGAAAAAAAAAAAAAGCAAAGACTCTTTGTCTTTTAGGCTAATTTGTTGTCTGGGAAGTTTCCATCCAAGTTTCCCACTCAGAGATTGATCTTATCAGGCACAAAACACTTTTTTTTTTCCAGTCCAGCAATGGATAGAAATAAAAAACCTGTTAATAAGACCATCTGATCTCATAAGAATTAAGTGATTACGTACACACTATGGTGCATATCAGACACTCCACTATGGCTACCTGTATTCACCATAGGAATGATTTCTGAGACCCCTGGCAAGAAGCACTTTGCTTCTGCTGACTTCAAAAATGAGTTATTAATTTGAAATGGTTGTGACTCAATTCATGTCTATAAATATACTTTTTGTTAATCTCATTCAGATACCCTTTAATACATCAGGAAAGATCCAAAGCTACTTTTTTGCAATGGACAAGAGCCATCATGACAGCTCTGGACTTAATTCTGGTCAAATCTCTATTAAGTTAAATGCAGAAAAAATCCACTAGACCAGTGGCAATAAGCTGGCATTAAACCAGAAATGCATTCAGCTCCATTTTGTATGTGTGTTGCCCTTCCTTGAGACTGGCAGTGCCCTGAATATCAATACGGCAACTCATATGCTACCAACAACCGCACGACTTGTCAGAGGCAGTTTTATTTCACAGTTCAGAAATCACCATTGAGAGATCTCCAAACATCCTAATTTACTTCTTATTCTTCCCTAACATGGTCCCAAACTTTTTGTAGCTTCTTTTTCTTTTATGATAATATACTTTTGTGACTATTTCTAGTGGAAGGGCAGGATGATACGTACACTAGAAAACAACAGTACTTATTATTCTAACAAAACTGTAATACTTCATAAAACATAAACAAATAATGGAACAGATTACTCTGAGGAGACAACTGCTTAACACAGCAGTCTGTGCATATGGATTCAACAAATAGACATATTGTAGCAACACCTAGAACCAGTTGGGAGAAAAATATTAACTATGGAGCTCTTCAATGATTGGCAGAAAATCAAATCTGACCACTGTTGCAGATCTGGACTGCTGTCCAGGCTAACATCACATAGCCTAATAAAGGAGATTTTAAATAATAATTTTAAATCCCTACTGGCATTAAATGACAAAAGCTAGTTCCTGTGAAGAGAAAAGGCAAAATGCCATGCAAAAGCTAATGGGCTACAGTACAGTAGCAAAGTAAAAATTAAAAAAGTTTAAAACCCCAATCTTTGAATCTACACCAATGCCAACATCAATTGACACTCTGTTTAAACATCAATACATACACGGGCAAATTATGGAATTAGACAAAACAAAAAGTACCCAGAAAGACTTTTGGCAAGAGAGAATGCTTGACTAGTCTATTATTCCATGTTGTCCAAACAACTGGCAAGATACTCTATTATCTATTTGAAATGTTCCTGTAAATTGCCTTAATATTTTTGTTTTCATTGTTACTATAAATGAGGGGAACCCATAGAAAGTGTTTACAAGGCTTGGGGTTTGGGGTGAAGTATTTTTGTTGTTGGTTGGTTGGGTTTTGCTGGTTTGGTTTTTTTAAACACCTCATTCATAAAGGACTATCAATAAGGTTTCTTTGATTTTTCTCAACAAAACTTTTTAAACAATGTTTTAGTAATAGAAAAGATGTTGCCAGCACACATTTTAGTTTTATCAACTTCTAGCTCAGATAATCTAGACAGCAGTTTGCTCTAAGTCACTTCACCACCATACAAATTCAGCCAAAGGGTAAACTCCACAGAAAAATGCAGATGCTATCAGAAAAATAGAAGGAACAAGATAAAAGAGGAAAAATTTAAAAGGAAAGTAAAAATGCTGAAAGGTATAAAAATGAAAGGTGGAAAACTATCCATATTCACAATTTAGCCAACTCATCACAGAAGCAATTTTTCCATATTCTGAAGATACTACTATATTAGCATCATAGTTTCCAGATCCTTTGATCCACCACAGAAATTTGCTTTTGTGTCCAAGAATCCTACCTCACTTAGCAAGGACAACACTACTGTACCTGGAATAAGAGACATCAGCCTAGGGGGCCAATGGAAAAGCATAGGAATCTAGATGTTTTGGGGAGATCCAAACGTCATTTAGTTTCAGACAGAAGCAGCTGTATCTAGAAATGGCTGATCAGTGAAAGGCTTTCACGGGGTAACTTCAGCAATAGCAGGAAGGGGTTTCTGTGAAACAATGGCCTTCCTGACTAATACCTTCTGTACCAGCTTATGTAAAACACTTGCACTTCAATTTTCCTCCAGCAAGGCAGGAAATGAGCAGTGCAACTTCATTGTTCACTGATTACATAAGGCCTGGATGGACGAGCAGTACAGTAGAAATCTTGCTGTTCAGTTTTCTACCCAGCGACATAGAAGCTGTGCTGTCATCACTGAGCTGTCATATCTTAAAGTGCTGGTCCCCAAAGATGCACTTTCTTACAGGATTACAGGCTAGTCATCCAGAGGAAAGAACTTCTTCTGGAAGTAACATTACAAATAAACTGTTACTAAATTCATGGGTAAGTAGGTATTCTGAGATTAATGTATATTTACCAGCTGGCTTGTATGCATGCAAGACTTGGACCATATTGAGTTTGCTTCCCTTGTTTATTATCAAATGAAAAGTAATTATGTAAAAGAATATTTGTCTGTGAACAACTCCATAAATTACCAAGAAAGGTTCTTAAAGTAATTGATGTCGGAACCCATAATTGAATTGAAAATGTTTCTTCCGATCTGCGATTCTTTACAAGACAAGTGATATCATCTTCTCAATACGGTTGCTGGATTCAGCTCTGTGCCTCTACAGTGCATTACTACATTTGGAAAAACAGCTGGTGATGAACATGCAGCACTTTTTCAGTCTAATAATAAGTGTATAGAATCTAATGATTTTGGCAAGCTTTTAAGATTACTGGCAATGTGTTTTATAATACTCATGTAACATTGCAATAGTAAAGAAAACATAACTGTCTGTTGCTCAAAAGGTTTACAAAGTGAGGATGCACAAGCTCTTTGCGTATCTGATAGCAACAGGGCATAAATAGACCTCTTCTACTTACAGTCATAGAATTATAGAAACATCAAGGTTAGAAAAGACCTTTAAGATCATTGAGTCCAACCATTAACCTTATTCTACCAAGTCCACCACTAAGCCATATTCCCAAGCACCACATCTATACAGCTTTTAAACATCCAGGAATGGTGACTCAACCACCTCCCTGGGCAGCCTGTTCCAATGCCTGACGAGCCTTTCAGTGAAAAAAATTTTCCTAATGTCCAGTTTAAACTTCCCCTGGTGCAGCTTGAGGCCATTCCCTCTTGTTCTGTCACTAGTTACTTGTGAGAAGAGACAAGTGCCTACCTCTCTACAATGTCTTTTCAGGTAGTTGTAGAGAGATTATTCTACATGATCCACATGGTTTATCTTAAAAGCAAGTAACAGAACTGAATATACTGTGGAAAAGGTGGGGTTTTTTTCCCACTGGTGAAAAAGAAGTGTTTCACTGCCACACCACACTCTTTTTCAAAGATACCTACGAGTTCTCCATCCTAATGGCATATAATTAGGACCTTGTGGAAAACTGATGCCAACTGTCTTTCCAGATTTTACCAGGTTCTCTCAGAGACCTTTGAAGCGACACTGCAGTTGAAAGACTGTTGGGAGTGGTTACCTCTCTTCTGTAAATGCACTATGAGACTCAGATGTCAATGCCTCAATAAAGTTCTAAAGCAAGACTGTACTTCACTTCCTTTCCTTACATTTATGGTGATTTCTGTCTCCCCAAGTTCAGGTGCTGAAGAATGCACGATAGTACTAGGGACAGTTGCTTAAAATATTTGACTTTGGTCTTCCTCTGCTAACCCTTTGTAACACCTCTACAATCACCTCTAAAGTGTAATAAAAATATTTCCCAGGTATACAAAGCCACTGCTGGACCTGAATAGCTTTACCACATAAATACTAACATTAGCAGAAATTTCCTCAATAATTAGAGGTTTTCTAATGTGGGTTTAAATTTTTGGGGCCATGGTGTGTTCTTGTATATTGAATGCTGAATTTTGTTGAAGAAAATTTCTACATATCAGAAAGTTACACAAAAGACTCCAAATTGAGAGGCTTACATTAAACAGAGCATTGCTATGTCTGGCTCACCGTTTCCGTCCACTAGACAATGCCCAATGGGCACCTGAATCTAGGCACTGGAGAAGCCAAATGGTGTAAGACATGTAACAACTTTATGTATGTCCTGAGGTTCACTAGACATCTTTTTGATCTGCTAAGGTATTCTTTTTTCTTACCTAATTTTTCCACACCCTTCTTCAATCTTTGATAAGAAAGTAGTACAGACACTGAAAAATCTGCCTTAAATTCCGACAATATTTTTCTGTAAAATATCCCCGTAATGGCTCTATAGTCAAAAGAAGATAATGAGGCTAGTAATAGTGGAGGGAATAGCAGTATTTCAAAATAATTCTAGGTCATGAAATTAAAGAAGCATTCAAAGATCCAATACTATATTCACAGCAAAAGAACAGGAAAACAAATGAGTGGTTAAGTTTCTACAGAAGTTCTCACATTTAAATGAGTGTCATTCTGATAAAGAAAAAAACTCAAACATGTTATTGATACTTTTTCTTCCTGAGCAAAATCACTTGAATGGTTCATAACTCCTGCCCTTGGTGATTTTTACACTTTTATTGTAACCTTTCAGAATGGAAACATCATGAAGATAAAACTTGCTTAGTGCACAACAATGCAGAAAGCATAATGAAGCTTTCTTATGGTTACAGAAAATGTTAAGAACCATGAAAAAATTAAGACTAGTAGAGAGCTTCTCTGAATTAAGTAAAAAATTATGTCAAAATTCATTGTTTTCTGTTATAATACCATGATCCTGTTGCTTCTAGTAGTGGTTTTTTTCCGATTAAGTTTCTCTGCTGTTACTACTGGGAGGACACAGAAAATCACCTCTCTATTTAAAATAACCCAGACGGCATCAAAACTGACAGATCATTTAGTTTCTAACATCCATACCTTATGTCATCTTACAAAGTTATTTACTACAGGTGGTAGTGTGCAGGGTTTTTTTTTTTAATTAGACATCAACTTTCCTAAGCAGGCTCCTGTTCTGTAATTAGATAAACATGGGTCTTAATAGATTCCAGCAGGAATTTCTGATGGGAAACTGTCCTGGATTAATATCTTTGGCACAGTTTGATTTATCAGCAATTCAACTTTTATTAATAAAATGAGATAAATCAAAGGCTAATTTTAGCAGCACTTACTATAACAAGTGAATTAGTAAACCAGCAACTTAATTACAGGTTCAAAGATTACAAGATCCATACTAACTTACTACAAGGTGTGTCAAATCCAAGCATGTGTGCATGTGCAAATGCAAAACATATATAGAATTACTTGGCCAGTGAAGTATGTAGATGCCCATACTCATAAAAGTAAATGCATTAAATCTAACACCTAGATAGGTAGAGAGGTGGGTAAAAAAGACTAGCCTATTCCCTCTTCAAGTTTAGAGTAAATACTCACAATGCATTAGCATTGCCTAACAGGTGGGAATTGAGGCTTGAGGAGGTGGTCTCAGCCAGGCCTTGCATTGACTTTGTCAGTAGGCAGTCAGAGAGGCATCGCAACTCAGGGGAGATGCTGGATGCAGCCCACTGTGATCCAGGAGAGCTCAGAGGGTCTCATTTTGGATCACTATTTATAGGGTCTAAGGCAATTTACTTTTGTCAGGTATTCTTCCATTTCAACCTAACTCGAAAGTTGCAATACTCTGCTTTGCACATATCCATAATTTGAGCGTCCCAGTATTTTTCTGCCAGTTCTGTCTGTTCAGAACTTACCACATCTTGGGTCCTGGTATGCCCCCCTCTAGGCCACAACCCAAGTTAAAGTGTCATAAGAGGGTGGACGGATTATCCAAGATAAGGTAGGGAATAGGAGGAAGCTGCACCAAAGAGGCACCTCAATGCTTAAAGTTTTCCGTAAGTGCTGGAATACGTAGGCTTAACATTCTTTTTTCCTGTGAGCATTTACCCCAGCAAAAGCCCAGTTAAGGCAAGAGAACTCAGGAAGCAACACAAAAACATCTGAAATAGGTTCACTTATCATTCACATGAAGATTCATGGAAAGTGTTTTGCACTATTCACCCTGCTTAATTACTAAGCTTAATTACATAATCAATTACTAATTAATTGATGTTAATAAGTAATAGCATACCTTGAGGCTGTGGAAGGCCAAACTATTGTTTTGTTATTATTATTACTGCCGCTTAATTTCTTATGGTTCCTGAGAGTCAGCTGATTTGATTCTTATTTTAAATAGAAGTTGTGACACAATATGTGGTGCAAACTTTCCCATTCTTAGGTCAAATTAAGAAAGCAAGATTATAAAAAAAAAAAATAACTTCTTGGAAAGCATCCCATATATTTGTGAATCTATGTATGGTACACATTCTCTCAATGAACATTTAGAGATAAGAACAAAAATGCATGAAAGAAAAAAAGTGTCATTTATTGACCTAAAAGTTTTCAAATACGTTTCCATAAATAGGGCACAAAGGTGGTTTTTTTCTCAGAATTTGACTTCTGTAACACCAGTGAATTTGGCTGTTACAGATACTTATCATATAAAAGAAAACAAAGAAAACTCAAAGGGAATACTGAACGGCCTCTAGTTAAACCATTCCTGCTGAACCCTGGGTTAGACCATTTTGAAGTGAAACGTTGTAAATATACGCTATGAAAAAACCTGCATATTTTTAATTATCTTTTGAATAGAAAACTGTTTTAACTTCAGTTCCTATTTCCTTGCCTATCCTAATACCAGGACCCCCTCAAGTACTCCTCTTCGATAAAAAAAAAAAGACATGGCTGCCTACTGACTACCTCTGCACATTTTCAGACCTCCTTCAAAGAAGATTTAATCAAATATCCAAGAAATATCTTTCTGCAATCTCGCATGGTCAAATTTTCTTCAGGACACTTCAGAGAGCAAGTAAATATGCAGTGAAAGCTCAGGGTTCAAACTGTTCTTACACTTACAAAATGTTTAATAAAATACTATTGCAGATACAGACAACAAAATAACAAAAGGTTCATAATCAAGTCTACTCAACACATATGTCAGTAATGGACAACAAAGGATCCTTCCCATGATTTGCCAATCAATCCCCAGCAACTTGGTTCATCAGCCACTCAAAATTAAGAGCTTTAGTTAAAATCTGTTAAAAAATGGTTTGCTTTGTTCCATTTTCATCATACCTCAAAATTACATGGCTTTACTCACTATTTTTCTTTCAAGTAGAATGGGAGAGAATCTGAAAAAGCAATTAATGTTTGAAAGAGTAGTTAGAATGCATGAGGGCTGTAAACTTCGATTCATAGAATCATTAAAGTTGGAAAAGACCTTTAAGATCATCAAGTCCAACCATTAACCCTACTCCACCACGTAGTCCACCACTAAGCCATATCCCCAAGAACCGTATCTATACAACTTTTAAACACATCCAGGGATGGTGAATCTACCACCCTGAGCTCTGTCTGATCATTAGGCCTGTTTCAAGGAAGGTAGGGTCTTAATCCACCAATCTCTCTCCCTCTCATGCTCCTATATACCCCTTATCCTTTCCACTTCTTCCTTCGGCTCAGTCACCAGGCTGAGCAGATCATTCATCTGGTTGCACCGCACAGAGGTGTTGCCTTTGCCGCCTTCTGTTCTGAGTGCCAGGCTCAGGCACTCCCTGCAGCCAGAGACCTGGACACCCAGATGTTTGCATGTTGTAGCTACTGTTGATCTTGAATTGCAATCACTGAGAGGTTGTTGGATTGTTGGGTTAGCTACTCATACCAGAAATTTGCTGTTAACTGCTTCTTTAGTCATCTAACCTCTGACTTCAACAGTATTGATCCAGTATTTTGGACATCAATGGCACTGACAGGGACTGAACTTTCTCTTCTAATATACATTATATATGTATATTGTACATTGTTTCTACATGACACATATTACATACATTAAAAAATAGTATAAACAAACTGCTCATTAAAAACTCAGGCACACACATCATGTTAAAGTCATTACAAAGCAGCAGCCAAATGTTATCGACCTAATATCTGAGCACTCCAGCATCCCATTTATAATGCAATCAATGACTTATGGACAGAAATATTAATAGGACCATATAGTAAGTTGATTTGTATGGGTCAAAAGGAGGCTGGTAGGATTTTGCATACTCATGAGCCTTCCTTCTTTGTTAATGTAGAATGGTTGACTTTGACAAGTTCACCTACATAGTCACATCTGCAAGATCACAGCCTAACATAACATCTGGCAACTGCACAGCTTTTCCTGCACCAAGACCCACTGCTGGAACAGAAACTCAATACAGAGATGCTGGACATCAATGGATATATTATGTAAAGGTGCTGTTGACACTACATAAACATGTTCTGTTGTCAGCCTCTTTATAAACACAAACACCTTCTCATCCCTGTAAGCTTTAAGATTCCTCAATTTCTTGGTAATAAAACTATCTTCGAATAGGTAGTATGTGCCCTACCAATATAGAGAAAGACTGGGACAACTTTTAGAAATAAGCAGTTGTTGTTCATTTTTTATTTCTCTCCTGCCAAAAACTGATTTACTGTAAATTCCCTCCATCTGTCAGGAAGCTAATCTGAATATGAATCAATCTATTCAAAAATAACATCAAAAATTTTAGGCATTCATAACAAGCATTTTTCTCTACAATACCATTTTTCAGTCATTCTACTCAGAAAAGCAAGCTTTTCAAAGCAAATCAAGCAGAAATATTTCAAGAGGACTCTGAAACTTGTACTTTTCATGGATTCTATCACAATAGTACCAACTCATTTTGATTTTCTTGCAGTCCATAAACAAATATTTTCAGAGAAGTAAAGCAGAGTATTCCAAAACCTGGGGGGTAGGACAGGAGTAATAATTGTCTATGTACAGTGTACATAAAATACTGTGTAATAAAGCTATTTTAAAAGGATCATTTTATTCCCTCTTTTTCAAACACTCTGTTCCCTCACTGGAAGAATCAGATACGTAAGTACATACACACACTAACAAAAGCAGTTCAGGAATAGCATTCAACAACAAAATAATGCTATAACTAAAGCTTAGATGACAGTTCTGTGTAAGTATAGGTTACACTTATATGTATTCAGCAGGAAAATCCTGTCTACAGAACCTGAGAATGATGAATAGATGCCCGCCTAATGAGAAAATGGAGAAGTGAACTAGTTCAACACCCTCTCCTAATTATCTGTAAAGGCACTGTATCTTTCCCTGGTCAGTTACTGCAGGTAATTAGAAAACCAAAAATACACTTCTTTTTGGAAAGAACTTAAAATCAGGATAAAACACCTCTACTTATGAAAGCAGTTAAACACATAATGTTATAGATATGTGCTCAATATTCACTAAGATTTAATGACATTTATAAACCTTCCTATTCAGGCTTTCAGCTTCCCATTTGGGAAAATGGTAAAGGTACCATCCATTCTGAATTGTGAAAAGCATGTGTTTAACATTTAGTTTAACTATTTATGCTTAAATTTGAGTATCTGATTAAATTTGAGCATCTTCTTAAGCACACCGGCGTATGAAGACTAAAGCCCTCAGCATCACATTAAGAGCTTGGGGGGAATACTTGAAGGGCAGAGAGAAATGTATTCCTGAGGACTAAGAAGCACATACCATTCTAGACAGAAACAGCAACGTAAGTGAGGAAAAAAAAAAGACTTAAAAGGCATGAAGAGTTGTAGAACTCAAATGGGCAACAAAAAGAAAATGTAGATGAAATTAACAGCAATCCTAAAGAGAGCTGCAGTATCATGTGGGAGGAATAAAGAGACATAAATGAGACTGGATTTACTGAAGGATAGAAGCATGGAAGAGGATTACCCTTCCATTATCTTGAGCCAGTGATATGGGCTCATATCATACGGTTGAGCATAAAGAAGCACTGATGAACCTTCCAACAAAATGTCAGAAGTGTTGATAACTGAGAGGGAACAGTGACAAGGTGATCACATAACTGAAAAACATCACAAAATATTTTTACTGTATAGCTGGAAACTAAATGCTTAAGAACACCCAGAAAGGATAGGGGTTTGAAGAATTGTATATAAAATATGCCCCCCCTAGCTTGCACAGTGGAGGCTGCAGCAGTGGAGACAGGGATGCTCAGGTACCTGCTTCTGTTATCCAGCAGGAGTCCTACAAGAGGATTCTCTAGGTAATTAATATGCTTCTGCTTTGAAAGACACTTCCATCGTGCCTGGTATAAGCACAACAGCGGAGCAAATAATTTCGCTCATTCGGTTTTTGGCTCCAACTCAAAGAAGGCAATTTTATAGAATTGTGTGAATGTGTACTTAGTGAAGAAAAAAGCAAAAGAAAAATGACCAGTGTGCTCAAACAATCTCCTATTTAGAAGGCTTAAGCAATCAAGGTTATAAAATCCATCCCGCGACAATCTTTCCATGACTTGTTTTTCACACACGTTTTCCAGTATGTCTCAAAGGCCCCTACATTCATTCCTCCCTGACCGTATTCTCATTTGAGGAGACAGTTGATCATCCTAGAGCTGTAAAGAGGCATTTTCACCCCCTTTCCCCCGAGAGGGCAGAGCTGGATGTCTACTATCCAGAAAGTGTAGCAAGGCAGAGAGCTGAAACATAGTGCAACTGCCAGGCAGCTATGAACACAACCAGCTCTGAATGGGGCTTTAAAGATTCATGCTGGACTTTCCAGGCTAATGAGGGGTTAAAATGGCTCCTATATTTGCCTCTTCTCTTTGTTCAGGACAATTCTCACTCTGACATGACCCTGATTTCCAGGGGAAACATAGTTTGCACTTTCTTGCTCCACAGTTTTATCAGAGATTCACCTGATCCCTGATCCATCAGCAGCTTTGAACTATTTTGTTAACTAAAAACTGATCAACTACAAGCACATTTGCAGAATCTAAACAAAAAACCCACCCATTAAATAGTGGCAAAATAACAAAGTGGAACCCCCTCTCCCATTAGTAACTGTATGCAGTGAAACAAAGTACACTACAATGTACTACTGACGGAAGTGTAAAATAGAGATACATTTTCATCTAATTATTTTCTTGCTGTAATGTATTATAAGTACTTTACAAACCATTGTACATCCAAATTCTACTGAGTGATGCTGGAATCTCCAAATATGAACTCTGATAAACTATAATCCCTTAGGAGTTCGGAAGATAATTTAAGGTGACATCCAGCGGGTATAACAATGAGCAAAAAGAATGAGAGGAAAAACAGGTCAAATAATGGTCAAAAAAGCAGATGGTTACATATACCAGCTATGCACACAACAAAATGTTAGTATTTGTAAAGACAAATTTAAACTAGGATCTTGTTGAAGTAACAAAGGTCTTAAGATTTGGTACTGTGTGATCAATTGGAAAATGTTTAACCACATGCATTATTATTTATTTTAATTGCACAGTTTTGTGTGCTTTGAAGAATCACTATCATTCAGTGTGGGTCTTCAGACAATGTAATTGATTGTCCTCATCCACTAAATCATTCCTCTATTCCTAACAATGCATTGTAGATGTGCCACATTTATTTTTTTTCTGCCTCTCTCAGTCTCTGTAGCTAAAAGCTCCAGCTCTTCACCCAACCCACTAAAACACAGGGAAGAAATTTGGGTCACATCAATACCTAAATAATAGATGAAGTTGATTTTGACAGTTCATTCTATTCTGAATATCTCAACAATCAAGAAAGTAAGTTTGCAATCAGGAGGAGATTTACAAGTCCAGGAGCCTTTTCTGAAATACTACCTTATACATTATGTAAGTGAGAAAGCATCTAACACTCTGGAAAAAAGTATTTCAACAGCCTTTCCATGGCAAGACAAGGCTTAACTGGCACATGGAGGAGATCATATAGCATGGTTGTCTGTGACAGAAGGAAAACAGTCAAGAGCCCTCAAGCTTTTCTTCCCTAGTAAGACACAAAAAGGACTAGCAGAAAAGCAAAGATTTTTTTCTTTTTACTGCAAGAATACCTCTAATAGCTGGAATTATAACTAGTTTATGCATGTAACAGTATGATTTGCAGCAACTACTATGATAAATCCATCAAGTTGTCCATAGCTTTGCAAACACACCCGATCTTAAAAGTGTGTCAGATTTTTTTCAGCTTCAGTACAAATACCTCTTTTACTGAGACTAGAATTCTAGTGAAACATGTATTTAAAACCAGAAAGTCTAAGATCAGGTTATTTAATTACATATTTTCTTCATTTTAATTAAGTCTCATTTGCTAAGCAGATCTCACCTTTTATAAAATTGAAAAAAAAAATTGCTGCAATGCTAAAAGATCTAATACATATGTAATCTAGGGCTTTTGTTTATACAAACAGTTTCATGTATAGCTAAAGAGATTTTTAAAGTTGTTTTAACCCCTGGCAGAACTGTACTTGAAAGGCCTAAAGGAACATTTTAACATTACTGTAAAAAAATACATCCCAAAGTGAAAAGTAGATCCACAAGTGAAAGAACCAAAATAAAAAGCACTTCTTAGCAATCAAGTCAAACAAGCTGAAATTTTCAGTTTCAGTGATTTTGTGTGTTACTTCTAATAATGTTAGATAGACCCTAGTGTTCCAATTAACAGTATCCTAACTAACAAAATGAAGGACAAAATCTGGTTTTATAGCACCCAGAGACTACTGCTAGGTCTCTAGGTGTTTGGTAACTGCGGTATCTAACATTTCTGAGAAAAATTCATTATATATAATGACACATTTCCACCATCAGAGCACCTCATAGTTACACTTCACCATGTCTGTACTGCCAGCATTCCACTTAAAAATAAGTTAATATCTTGCAATTGTGCTGTGTTTTCTTTGCAATTGTACATTATAAAATGTTTTGTAATGCATTCAATTAGACTGCATTGCAGTTGCTCTTGAAAATACAAATGAATCCAAATATAAACTATCACTGAATAAAGATGCCTGCAAATAGGGAAAAAGATATAATGGAAATAAAGTTCAGAAACTAATAAAAAACCCCAAGAATTTATCTTGCAAGTACATGAAGAGACAGGTACCACGTTATTTAACATATATGCAAAATAATTTTACCTCATACTAAATTTAAATTATGTAAATAGGTCTGTAAAAGGGGAAAAAACATAATTAATTAGATTTAGCCTTTATAAAGGGTGACTCAATTTAACTGAAGTCAAAGAACTCACCATGAACGTTCACTAACGGAAATTCTTTTCCTTCCTCATATGCATCCATAATCTAGATTAGCTCCTGATAGGATGAATGCCTTCAGACATAAAGACCCTAATGTCAGCTGGGTCAGTTTCAAAATTTTTTCCTTACACAGAATTCTGTTTGTTTTTAAAATGTTAGCTTTTTCTCAGAGAGGTCTATGGAGGTTTATTAGCACTTGCAGGTGACGTGAACTATTCACCTTCAGAAAATTCAAAATACACTTTGTGTACCTACCTATCATTTATTTTATGTACTTGATGTATGCATACAGTCCTATTATCATGTTAATCTACCAGCATGAAACCTTGAGTAGTATTCCAACTAAAATATTAGCAATATTTTCCAAATACTAGTAAATATTACAGTTTTGCAGCCCCAGGCTTGCAAAAACATGTTTGTTTGGGGGGGGGGGAGGGGGGGAAATCAATAAACAATGAATACTGAAGTCTTATTATTCACTATATGCATTTATTTCAATTGGAAATATGTTATATAATATGAACAACAAGTGGTTTTCTTCCTGATTATAGTTTGTCCAACCCTAGCATCAAAAGATGGCTCACTTATAAGATGTTTAAATCTTCCAAATGAAACAGCATCCAACAGCTTGTTGTCAGTACATCTGTAACTTTGTTTAGAATAAAAAATGCACAATTTTCAGAGCTGCACTGAAACAGAATATCTAATGCAGAGTTTAGAGAGAAATTGCAGACAAGTCTCAGAGGAGAATGAAGAAAATGGCTGGACTGTGGAAGAGCAAAACTAATAATAATGAGCAACTTTACAAATGTCTAGATTTAGCTGGAGATTTATGTTAAATTGTATGGCTGTGTTATTTCTCCTGTGAGGGTGAAGAATTATGAATACTTTATTGTTTTGCTATATAAACCACCTCTGTGACTTCAATATTCAATGTTGAAATGTAGCATCAGTTAAATGGTCCACAGAGATAAAGAGATATATCTGCTCCTTTCCTACGACAGAGAGGACAATCAGAACACACAGTGAAAAGGGGCCAAAAGAATCAGTAATAGAAACAGAAGAGGCTGTGGATCCTTACACAAATAAAGCTTTTTAGGAGAAAGACTCACAGAGATCATGGCCATGAGGCATGTAGTTCCTGAATTTCAGCACTCTATACCCCAGTAGCCCTGAGACCACTGTACATAGGCATAAATTCAAACAGTCTAAGATATGCTTCAAGTTGTTAAAAACCATGAAATTACATATGCTAGAAGAATAGATGAGCAACAGCCTCTTTACTTTCATCCATGTAGACCCCAGAATGAGGGAACACGTCCTAGGAGTCTCCAGACCAGCAGGTAAACCTGTTCCATACAGGGAAGAAAATCTGCACTGATCTTCCTGTGCCAAACACACTCGTTTTACTGCCAGACTCTGCTGGCAGGAGAGGAGCAGATGCTGCTTTCTGGTAGTCTGGGAGGAACACAGGGCTCTGCCCATTCAATAGCTATATAGGAAAGATGCTGTTACATAGCAAACACCAGAAATACATTCCATACAGGCAGGCAACTAATATCATTAATTTATAGTCTTTTATGAACTCAAGGAAAACTGGGTACAAGATTTACTTACACAGTGAAATAGCTGCTATTTAATCTTCATGCCCACATTTCTATATAAACTACTGTACTTTTGCCACTCATTTTTTTCATTTTGAAGTCAGCTCCTCTACAGTAAGGAATTCCATGCTGGCTTACAAGCTTGCTCCCTTGGCAGATCAGTGTACTCAGAATGCAGGGATCTAACTGCACAGATAGTCAGCCAGGATTGCATCTTAAGGATATTTCAACACTGTGCAAGGGTGCACCATGCCGTGATAGCTCAGCCAAGTCTAACATAAAGCTCATGCCAGAACTGGAGACACAACACTAGCAGGATGATACTGCCCTGTGGTAGCATGTTGGATATACTGGATACAGTATACTGCTTCTAGGATAAAAGCCAGTATATCTCTGCATGAAACTGGACTTTTCTATGTAGACCTGGCAGCTATCCCATGGTTAGCTTAGGAGTGAATCTTAAGGTGCAGCTATCGGAGACATCCCCAAATTGATGGCATGTCTATCAGCATCACTAAGCTATGCTAAATCTTGGTGCTCTACTCTACCAGCACTACTGTAGGTGAGTCACTTTGCTCAATCAACTTCACCCAGTCAGATAAACTCTCTGAAAGTGGTAGATCTGGGGCTGGAAAGCTGCCCAGTGGAAAAGGACCTGGGGGTGTTGGTCAACAGCCAGCTGAATATGAGCTGGCAGTGTGCCCAGGTGGCAAAGAAGATCAACAGCATCCTGGCTTATACCAGAAATAGTGTGGCCAGGAGTAAGGAAGTGGTCATCCCCATGTACTTGGCACTGGTGAGGCTGCACCTCAAATAGTGTGTTCAGTTTTAGGCCCCTCACTACAAGAAGGACGTTGAGGTGCTGGGGCATGTCCAAAGAAGAGCAATGAAGCTGGTGAAGGGTCTAGAGAACAAGTCTTATGATGAGTAACTGAGGGAACAGGTTTTTTTTAGCCTGGACAAAAGAAAGCTGAGGAGAGACCTCATCACTCTTTGAGACTACTACCTGAAAAGAGTAGCAGTACCCAAGCATCCCTCTCTTCCCCTGCGAACAAGCAATTGGACAAGAGGAAAGCAATTCAAATTGTGCCAGGGAAGTTTATGTTGGATATTAGGAAAAAATTTCTTCACAGAAAAGGTTGCAAAGCACTGAAGCAGGCTGCCCGGGGAAGTGGTTGAGTCACCATCCCTGGAGGTATTTAAAAGATGTTTAGATGTGCTGCTTAGTGACATGAGTTAGTGGTGGACTTGCCAGAGATAGTTTAACAGTTGGACTCTGTGATCTTAAAGGTCTTTTCTAACCTAAACAATTATATGATTCTAAGTTCTGGCAAAATTAGGTATTGTGGGTAGAATACCTGAATGTGTAACTTCATGAACCCTCTAAGTTCCATCACCTGATTTCAGGCATTTTTTACTGAAATAACTTCTATTTGTTGCAGTATTTCTACACATGTCATAGAACAAAGAAACAGTGTTTTACCTTAAAGCCAGTATATAGAAGATATGAAGAGAATAAGATCTTTTCCATAGATCTTTGCCATTTTTCCTTCTGATTTTGAGTAGCATAGTGCTTCATTTCTCCTTACTTAGACAATTGTTTTTTTCCCCTCACATTCCTCACAAGGTATTTAATGATCTTTTATTGTAAACATTTGATCCAAGGCTAAGAAACACAAAATTTGTTATATCCATATCTGCCTCAAAAACAGATACACAACACGGGAATGCCCTTTTTGCCCTTTTGGGGGGTTTATTACTGGCATGAATCTTTGGGGGGGGGTTTAAGGGAGTAAATAATCATCTCTGACTAGCAACTGATTCAATTTTTGAATTGAAATACCTCCTATCTAGCATGTTTAGTAAGGCTCCTAAATCATTCCTTCTCAGCACCTTTATTGCATTATTGAACTTTTCCTGCAAGGCAGAAGTTTTTTTAAGCCCATATAAAACTTCTTGTGGACACAGGAACTGAATGTATCCTGCTGCAGATTATCCTTTCCTCTGGCCTCACCTGATGAGTTTTGCAGGGTCAACATGGGACCTCCCCTGGCATCCCTCAATCAAAACCAAGTTACCAAGTGTTCTTAAGACAACAGCATTGACAATCGAACATCAATTAATAACGTCATATTGCCACAAAGGAAAAAAAGAAAGTCTTTTCTAAAAAATACACCTTACTGAAAGAAATGAAACAGTTTACAGACAAGTGAAGCAAAAGAGGTTGTCATGTATATTAACTTACTGCAAAAAAGGAAGGGAAATGTTCTCCTTAGCACTTGGGTTAATGGAATAAAATAACATATTTAAATTGAAGCAAGAAGATTTATACTGAACATTAAGATAAGTTTTCCAAAGGTTAGGTTAGTAAATCAATAGACTAAAGTGGCTGGCCACTGCAGAATTTCTCCTACGGGTACTTAAAAAAACCCAAGTAAATATTTTTCAGCAATTATTTACATATCCACTGACTCTTGCCTGCAGATGAATGGACCAAATGGCCTTTCAAGACATATCCTAGCCCCTGTCCTTTTTTTCTTTTTTTTTTCTTTTAAACTATCTGTATTGGGTTTGCATGGCAAGGTTTTGGTAGAGGGGGGCTACAGGGGTGGCTTCTGTGAGATGCTGCTAGAAGCTTCCCTTGTATCCAACAGAGTCAATGACAGCTGGCTCCAAGACGGACACGCTGTTGGCCAAGGCCAGGCCCATCAGCAATGGTGGTAGCACCTCTAGGATAAAATCTTCAGGAAGTGGGGCAGTGGGGAAGTAGGAAAAGCTGCACAACACCATTTTCAGACAGAAAGAGGACTGAGAATATGTGAGAGAAACTATTCTGCAGACACCAAGGTCAGTGAAGAATACAAATAACAAATAAAAATACAAACAAAAAAATCCAATACAAAATGAATCCAGGCACCAGAGCAGAGACTTCCCTGCAGCCCATCATGAAGACCATGGTAAGGCAGTGTGTCCCATTATAGCCCATTGAAGTTAACTGTGGAGCAGATATCCACTTGCAGCCCATGGCAGACCCCGCACCAGAGCAGGTGGATGTGCACCAAGGAGGCTGTGACCCCATGAGAAGCCCATTCTGGAGCAGATTTTCTGGGGATCCACACTGGAGCAGATTGTTAAGAACTGCAGCCCATGGAAAGGACTCATATTGGAGAAATTTGTGGTATCCTGTGGGACAGACCCCATGTTGGAGCAGGGGAAGAGTGTGAGGAGTTCTCGCCCTGAGGAGCAAGGAGCAGCAGAGATATTGTGTGATGAACTGACTGCAACCCCCACTCCTCATCCCACTGCATCACTCAGGGAGGAGGTAATCAGGAGTGAAGTTGAGCCCACAAAGAAGGGAGGGGTGGGTGTAATGTATCTGAAGATTTAGTTTTTATTTCTCATTAACATACTCTGATTTGATTGGTAATAAATTAAAGTAATTTCCCCAAGTTAAGTCTGTTTTTCCCATGAAGGTAATTGGCAAGTGATCTCTCCCTGTCCTTACCTTGATCCATGTGCCTTTCATTTAATTTTCTCCCCCCCCCGTCCAGCTGAGAAATGGGAGTGATAGAGTGGCTTTGGTGGGACCCTGGCAACCAGCCAGGGTCAACCTACCACACTATCATAGTAAAGAGGTTAGAAATATTCACGTTTATTCGTCTGAGAGATATAAGGAAGAATGAAGACAAGAGAACCTTTTCTTTTTCTTTTTTTCTTTTCTTTTCAGGAAGGAATCCATCTACTTTGTGATTTCTGGCCACCAGGCAGTGATTTTCTGCCTAATACAAACAAGAAGAAATCCTGTATGCAGCAGAGGCTGACTATTACTGAATTTAACTCAAAGGGGTCTAGGAAGCTAACCAGACTTCTACTCAAATACGAAAAGTGTTATTTAAGGAAGGTTTGAGAGGTAATCATGCAGAACTCATTGCTGTTCTTGAAACCCCTTCAAATAGCTTGCATATAGAGTACTTATAAGTCTGTCCTTTCATTAAATGACTTCTGAGGCCTATGCAGGTTCCAGAGCTTTTAGTGCTTTTTCATCCACCTTTGCTAGACAAGAACAGTCACAAGTGATTTTGTTTGAGAGTGGATATTAAGCCCATTGTCTGGTATTCTTAGGTGGGATGTCCTTGACCAACGGGGTTTATACTGAAATAAAACAAGGCCTGACAGTTTTCTGAACATCACTGGGAAAGTTCTTCTTACTTTCAGGCAGATTGTGCTAAAAGATTTACAGGAATGCTTTCAGAATCTAGCAATACCATTTTATCCTGATATAAATCCATTTACAATAATGCTGTCTGCTTTCCCCTACTCTGGCTAACAGTAAGTCAAAACATTCAGGCCTTGTACAGATAAAGTCCCAGTAAATGAAGCTGGATTTTGGTGCTAGAATGGCCCACCAGAGCCAGCTCAGTAACAGTGAATGTTCCTACAACAAATTTAATCAAAAGATCACCCAAATAAAATCTACTAAAACTCTTATTTTATAAAAGACAGTATATATTCTCAGTTAAGAAACCATTCTCTGATTTTTCATGCTGCCTATCAGCAGCAGCTGCCTAGCCTGTGAAATAGGGCATTTCTCCAGGCACTTACTGCTGGCTCACATGTGTATGGAAATCAGCAAGTCCAGTGAGAGCTGAGACTAAAACACTACCCACTACATGTTCAGCAGTTCTCTCCTTGGCATCCTGAGCAGAGGAGGAAGCACTCTCCTGACCCACCAGATGTTCACATGCCTACAGCAGCCAACCCAGCACCCTACAACAATGTTCAAAGATTTATGTTCTTCCTTCTTGCTCCTCCTTTTGAATCTTACAGAAGTAAATTTAGACTGCTTCTTTACTTCAGTGTCCTCATCTCATTGGGTTTGTGCCTCCTAATCCTTATTCTGCTCCCACAGAAAGGCTCATTCATTTTCACATAGCACAACATCTCAAAGATAGATAGGGAGGGTTCAACCTATAGCTCAAATGACAAAAGGAGAGGATGCTGGAGGATGCTGTAACCACAGTGCTGCAGGTCAAAGAGTTGGTAAAGCTCAGTGAAACAAACAAACAAAATTGTTTCTCCCTATAAACACAATACTTTAAAATTGAACAGCTCACATTAAAAATGAATACCTTGTATCAAAAGATGATAGCACAGTGTGCATTAATTCTTTTCACATCTGCACCATTCCACTGAAAAATTTACAAAATGTAGCTCATTGCAGCCCATGTTTTGGTTCCTAGAATACTTGCTTTATGACCTTGGGCTGCACAGTTGTTACACATGAACACTAATATTTTTCTCATCTAGTACTGTTCCTAGTATTATTGCTGTAGGCTGCTTTATGGCTGGGTTTAGGGACAAATGTCATGCAAAGAGAAAGAAAAGATAGTGATAGGTGATTTCCCGTATTGACTTTACCATGGAAAGGATTATCTTTAGCAATTAAATTTTTCTCCCAATAATGCATGGATGTCCCAATGAGACAGAAAAAGTAGGTCAGCTGATTATCCCAGCTGCACTGACTCAGCAGCACTCTAGCCATTTTCCTACAACTAAAACAGGCACTGCACAAAGAAACACATACAAATTAGGGTAGAAATATCAACATTGCATAGGTCAGCAAAACCATATGGTGCTTAGATAAAACACATGCATATTCAGAAATGGATGGTATCTTCAAGTTGCATATAAAAACTCAAAGCATGATTAACTTTGCAGTACTTGCTTCCTTTTTTTTCTATTCTAAAGTGAACTCAGAGATCATGAAAGATTCTGGACTGACAGCTCTGGAAAGTAATGTTCCAGCTGCAGGCAAGTGGCAAATCAAACCTTGCTATGCTGTTCTGCCTGATTTGGAAAGACCACCTGTCTGGATCAGACGGTATTTCAGTCTCTCTCATTAACCCACTGGCCCCTCAGCTGAAGCTGGTAACAGTGGTAGCCTTTGAGATGAGAGTCACTGGCAAATGGGAGGAGATGATTTGAATTACCTTCAGCTGGATGTCACATTAGATGTGAACAATGGTCCAGTGGAAAGGAAGTAAAGAACAATACAAATTAAAGCCATAGAAGCCCTTCTCTTATTTTCTTAGTGACTGAATTATTTTCTTAGGACTGCAATATTAACTCTTGCATACCTCAATAAAAAACATCTTTTTGTGTGTCTATCCCTACTCCTGGTCTCAATGGAAAGCTGCTATAAAGTCTATCAGAGCTAGGTTATTTCTAGTCACTCTGTAAGTATGAAATCCTCTTTCTGGTTTTGTAGCACTCTAAGTGGTAGATACAGAAGAAAATTCCCTATATTCCAGTGAGCTCTTTCATTGCTGCTCTTCCATCAGACAGAAAACAAAGGACCGTCTTAAAAATGTGGTTCTGGAAGGAACTCAGTTTTATTATGGTGTGGCTGAAAAGCCCTAGCAGCAGTTATGTTGGAGCACTGGGATAAATTTTGGAAAACATATGGCCCAGTTTTCAATGTTGAGCTGTGAGTTAACTAAGCATTCCAAAGCAGGTTAAAGCTGCAGTACTTAAATCCTTTCAATTCCTCTGAAAGCCACATGATCTCCCAAAGGAGAATCATATATTCTTTCAACTATCAAACTACAGAAAAACTAGCTACAGAGATGGAAGGGAGGTATAATGTGGTCTCTGAAATGTGGAGGTGCTTCACTCTTTGTTTGGAAATTCCAGATGTGATTTCACTGTCTCATATAAAAAAGAATGAGGAGCTGTAACTTTTCATTGCTACATAACTACATCATCCCTCAGAGCTATTAAAAAAGACATTGTATACTTCTACCGCTTTTAATTTCCACTTATTGTTTTACCTCTCCAACTCAGTATCTTTTAAGTACAGTGACTCACACTGAGCTTTTAGTGTTGACGAGCACAGTACTGTAAAGTTGTTTTGAAGACTGAGGAGTAGTTTTTCTTGTAGAAATATCATTAACCACTGAATACAGGAGATAAAAGAACACTTATTAAAAGAGACAAAATTTAACAAGCTAGCCCAGTAAAGGTACCTCTGTGGTTTCACCCAGTAAGACCAGAACATAACATCCAGTAGGCATACTGTTCATCTGAATGGTATGTGATAACTTTTCAATATCATGAACAAAGTTTTGTTTTCTTCACCTTCTCTTTTAGAAAAAAAAATTACAATGGACAAACTGAAACTCACCAATGTCAGAGACTCTAGAACAATTTATATTTCCTTTTGATGTACACTGCTTAGCATACAGATACTAATAATGCATACTCACATATTGTAAGGTGTATAACATCTGCTTACTGCACAGGATCATTCTCATGCAAAACACCAGGGCTCAGTTCCCCTACTTGCACATGGTGGGTCCGAAGGCAAAACAGCAGAGGCAAGGAAGCAGCTTACAGGGTTTTCAGTAGATATTACCTGACTTGCCTTGTGAGTATCACAAAGCCATGTAACCATCCCTGCATCTTTGATCTGAGCTGTCAGAGGGCAGCTTTATCTCAAGCCTCACTGCAATTTTATTTTGCAAACGCATTTGCTTCCATATTTAATTGTGTGTTAGAAGAGTGAAAAAGTCACATTCCAGTTATCTAAATACTGTTGCAGTGTTTCACTAGTAAATCAACTGTTTGATCTGCAAGCAACTTTCAGTTAAGCTCATTAACAAGCTTTAAGTCATTAAAGATGGTGAAGGAACCACTAAACCATGTTTGTGTTACAAAACATTCACATTTCTTATTATCACTCCTATATAATGAACAGGTCTTCTCAGGAAAGAAGACTAGTGACTGTGGTATGAGAGCTCTGAGATACTGCTGAACCATACTGATACAGACTGTTTACACCTAAAGAATATGCTTATATTCAGAACACAATCTGTCACTAATAGTTCTCAGTTCCTATTCGACATATCATGCCATGCTCCCTTAAATCTCTCTGTATTAGCAAATGCCTGTTCTATAGGCATGTGGGACACAACAGAGCTTTGTTTTCACAGGGAATAAAGACACACAAGAAAAAGCATAATACTACCTTAAATTTTAAATAATATATAATCTATTTCATTAACAAAAATGAGTGAAATTATTTTTTTTCCAAACCACACTGAATATTGTGGTTTTTAACTCAGGACTTCATTTCCATTTTCCCTGAGCTGCTTAGAAACAGAGGGGTGGTATAGCCACAAAAAAATCAATCTCAATTCATTTTTTTGCTCAAGTGCAAGCTTCAGTAGGATTTTATTATACAGACAGTAGGCTCCTTCAAGTGACAGAATAGGCATAGGAGAGCTAAACTTTACATGCTCCTCAGTGTAACTTTCCTTCTTTCATGCTAGGGAAAATTAAGGCAGCCGTCACAAAGTGCAGTGACTTTATCTGGTGCTATTAGGGGAAATTCCCCATATAAAAAGAGAACTCCTTGCTAAGTCTCAAGGAAGTTTTAAAGTATGCTTCACCTAAGCACTCAGACCACAAAAGCTCACCTTTTTACATACTTCTTTTAAACCATGAGAATGTCAGGCATAATCTTTAGTGCTAGAGGTATGTCACGATTAAATAGTTTTCACTCTACAAGGCATATGTAATTCTGTTATTTTGGAAAAATCATCCTTATAAACAGCCACACAGAAATACACATGTAATTTTGGTTTTTGATATCATATTTTAGTAGGTTGTGATACAGAGATGTTCATTTGCCACCAGTGCTTGCAGTTAGGTTGGAAAATAAATGCAATTGTGTGCCCTATTCTATTTTTATGGGAAATGTAGTAAATAAAAATCAATGCCCAAATATTAGCTTACTTTTCTTTCTTTTTATAATTAATTATGTATTATTAAGACTGACAAAAAAAATTTCAATTTATAGCTTGACCCTGGTCCCAATTTAAAAAGGGGTTACAAGAATTGCAGTATTAGATTGGTACTTGTTTGGTAGCATCCTGTTCCTCCTCTCAGTCAGCTTCAAAGGGAAGTGCAAGAAATGCTGTCATGACAGATAGAGGTCAAATACCCCTAAAAGGGAAATTTTAACCAGAACCAGTAAGAGTAACCTTGCAATGGCAGAAAGCAGCATATTTCTAGCATGGCAAGGTTCAAACCTGTGTTCCTAGTAATAGTTGCTGGCTGAAGCTGACTGCAGTCCCACATCCCTCCAGCAGAAAGAGTTCTTGAATGTTTCTTCAGCAGCTTACCACTACCATAAACACTTCTTTGAAGTGGCTTCTGATTACAGTAGCACGCACCATGAAAGTGCCTGTTTCCATTATATGCATCTATTCTCAAAAAAATATATCCTAGAGGTCACAAGTTTTCTTCAGGCTAAAGTTTAGGCTATCCTCACTTGGAAAATACAGCACACTTGGTACATATAAAAGGCGTCTCCCTGGCACTATTCAATACAATGCTAAGCAGTTCCTAATGGACCAGGATTCTATCTGCTCAGTTTGACAGTTGACCCTACCATGAAGGCCGAGAGAAATAGCTACTTACGCATCTAGCTGGTTGTTTCGCATTAGTTGTACTAATACCTTCTTAGCAAATAATTTGACTGAGTATGACCAAGCAGCACCTTCCTATTCTAAACATGACCTGCATTTTCCTCACTATGCTTCCTGTTACTCTTCAGCGCTGGCTTAACACCTACCCTATTTTAGCTTCCCATTGACTGCACTACATTACCACTTCTACTGGAGCTTTCTGGATTCACAGATTCTTAAGGTCCAGAGACCACAGGCCTGGCAACATGTGTAATACAGTGTACTGCAAAAGCATCAACAAACACAGAAGTGTTAGTGCCTGTCTCGTCCCACTCCGGGGACAACGAGAGAGGTGAATCTTTGCGAACCCCTTGCAGAGGCGGTCCCTGCGCGGCGGGGCGGCCGGGCCGGCAGAGTCACAGCAGTGACTCCGAGAAACAATAACAAAACCGTTTATTAGTTCTTCCTAACAGAACAATCAACAAATAGTACGGATAAAATGTAAATCTTTGTAGGCGACTATCTTACGGCGCGACTAAATTTTTGATGAAGAGGAAGAAAGAATTATTAAAAAAATGAGGGGGAGTAAGACAAAGAGAAAAGGTTCTCACCGCCCGTGGGTCCAGCGGCGTCTCACCGGATCAGTCCAAGTCTTCAGTTCTTCGGTGGTGGGTGCACCCCAATCAGTCTTTTTCTGTCCCTTTTATACCCTTGAGGTATCTGGGGGGCATTCCCAGTTCCACAGGAAGCGGCGTTGATTTGCCTGAGCTCCAGGAGCCAGCAGTAGCGTGGCGCCCGCCACCCACCCACCTCCCCCACGGCCCGGTCAGCAGAGGCACTTAACTAAAGAAAAGACAGAGTCCCACCTGGGCAGACCCCGTCTCTTCCTTTTGTTAAGGCAAATCTGCAAGGAGCCAGTGGGGGGCACAGAGACATTAAAAGCAATCAACGCCTCTCCCTTGCAGACAGGTCTTTCCAGGCCTTATCACCGCACAAGATTTGAGGCACACAGTAGCCAGGCTCTTACGGTGTCTTAGCTCGATTTATGATATCTGTGATTCCTTTTGAAAGGAAAATTACTTGCTTACTAACACAATGAAAGTTCTAAATATAGCAAGTTACATATTGGAAACTGAAAGGAGAAAGCGAGGAGGTTTTTCTGGATAACTTGGAAAATAAAAATTAGGCCTTATTATCAAGGAAAGTTTAAAATTATCTTTGCCAGTTTGGATTTCAGTGTGATAGGTATCCGTATTTCTGTTTTCTAGTACATTGGCCAAAATATCTGGTGGCAGTGGTGCGTTTTGAAGACCAGAGGTGAACCAGAACAGAGTTTACAAACTGACAGAAAACTTGGCTGAGGCTCATGCATGTATTTTCAGTACCCACTTAGCAAAAGCTTTGCATTAGTTAGTCTATGTATGGGTTCAAATTTTGGCTAAAATCCCATGCATCTATCTCTTTGTACATCTGGATGTTTACAATCTAACACTAATAGAAAAATTGGTCTGACACCAGCAGAAGTAGATTCTGTGTCCAAATAATTAAAATTGTTGGTTCAAGCCACCATTCTCTATAATGAAAAGTCTCAGAAAAAGAACAAAAAGATGGGAGATGGCTTTCATGACATTATGCCATTAACAGTTTATCAGGTTGACTTAAGATACAGTATGCCAGGTATAGTTCTAATTCTCCAGGGGCTCAGCTTAACTCTCTTTTCTAAAATGTTTTGAGATCCTCCTTTGAAATATCTGGGCGAACGTTAAGTTATGTTGTCATGGACCGAGAACAGTTCAACAGAAAAAAAAAAAAAATCGATATTTATGTCCTCCATCTAACTGAAGTCTTGACACTTTCTTCTCATGACTTGAATGACTCGTACATAAATAAGGTTACCAGGCAGAAAATCCTTTTAAGGGAAGCGATCAGTAGGAGATAAGATACAACTACAAAAAGTCAAGACACTTACAACCTAGGACACAGAGATACGGAAAAGAAACTTCACTTCTGACTAACGTAATACCTGAATATATACTGCAATCCAAGGGATTTCACCAAAAAGCATAACAAATATTTCTGATGCTGCTCATCAGGATGTAAAGAATATAAAAAACTAATGTTCTGTCACTGAGGCACCCACAAAGCAAACAACAGCCGCTATCCAAAATGCACTTTACTTCACCAAAGATGCCCAACACTCCTTTTGGAGCACCCATGGAATTTTTAAAAATATCTTTTCTGATTTTTAATTGTAATAAGAATTTCAAAAATAGTGATTCTTAATATAATTTTTTCACAACTTTATCTGCAAACCATTTTCATAACAGGCCAAGTGTCAGACATTCAATTCAATATGGATGTTCCTGGGTTCCATTTGGGCACACTCACACTTATGGTGAAATCCATACAACTGCAACTGTCAGACACCCGTAGTCTTGCCATTTCAGTGTCATTGTTCAATGATTGTACTTTAATGTATATGAACCATGACTCAAAGCACAAATCCTGACAGTGTCAAATTCACAATCACACGTACCATTTGCCTATTTGCAGACTGTATTGTCTTCTGTCACTATAGGCATAGCAGATCAGGGACACAGCTATATTGCTGTGGCAGGCAGTAGATCACACATACATTTCTAAAACTATTTCCAGCAGAACTAGTATGTTTAGCCACCTGGTAGACCTGTAATACATGATCTAAATTAGAACTGATGCATCATCAGGTTATTTTATACAAACTTATATTTGCAAATAAATTCTGTAAGATTATGAACCCATGTGCTGACTGGATTTCCCACACTTTTCACGCTTTAATAGATATAGTCCAGTACTGCTGGAAGAAGGTAAAGACCAAAGAAAAAGCTACAACATCTAAAAATCAAATAAATTAGTATTTCAGGGTGTATCTAATCTTGTATTTCAATATTCAATATCCACATTTCATCTTTATTCCAGTTATTCAGAACAAAGGCAGGTGGATTTTTTTTTAATGCTCATAAATATAACACCAAATTTCACCCTTTTATCACAATCAGCCCAGCCTGACTATGTAAATGGAACCAAGCAACAAAACACTTTGTTACTTGGAAGTGCATGACTTTATCTCTTTGCAATTTGAAACTATTATGCTGACAAACACAACACAGTAGGTATCAGGCACCACTTGGAGATTAACATTTCTGAAGCCTATATATATCATAAAAAACCACACTACCAAATACAGTCAAACAGATGGATCCTGATCAGAGATTAGGAGAGGTTGAATGCAGCAAGTACTGAAGATTGATACCTACTTACAAATAAGCAATCTGGGCACAGTGAACAGCAGGTTGCTACAGTCATTTGGTGTATTTATTGAAGCATTAAGGGAGTTCCACAATTCCATTAACATATATACAGGACTATGTAAAAAACATAACATATTAGGCTTCCCACACACATAGAAATCTTGAATTATAAATCCTAGCCTAAACATAATAAAACTTAAGTGAAACCAGTTTAGTGTTGGATAATCTATTGTCATCATGGCAATTTAACAGTACTTCCATTTCAAAATGCCAATGATATTTACAGCTCAAAATGCCTGGCCCAGTTTTGATCCCAATAGCAAAATCAATTACAAAACTCCTATCAATATGGACAGAAGCAAAATCAGACACTATTGAATCTGTTAAAATAAAGGTACAAAACTTTAACATACTCAGTTTGATTGCCTTTCTGCAGCATAAACAATAGCTGAGAGGCAAACCATCTCTGACGCTTCTTTGTGGCGATTGATTCCATACCGCTGAGATTGTCTGCTCAGCTTTTCACACCCATGGTCCTTGTTCAGGCACCATTTGCTGTGTATTGATTCACAGACTCCGTCTTGGTGCAGAAACGAAGACATTTATTGCTACTTCACACACGCCTTATATACCCCTGTGCCTCTAGTCCCAGTCACTTTCCACCAATACACGGGAATCAACAAAACCCTTACAAGGTACAAATACTTACTTTGTCTAACAACCCAGCTTCCCTTTATCACAGCTTAAGCCTCGCAGTTAATGTTCCCAGGGCTTGTGCTCCACAGATGCAATAATATTTTCTGTACTAGGCCCGACGGTCCAGGCCTCCACACTTCTTTAGAAACTTCTATGTTTTACATGAAAACACATAATTGAAGAAAGTCATTGAGATAAAGCTGAAAAATTAAGTAATAATTAGCAGAAAAACAGAAAAAAACTAACAATCTGATAGCTTCAAACTATTCAGCTGTACCTTCTTATACCTTCAGAGGTACCTTCTTGCATACATTACCAAGTGCATTGAAAAAGACAGTTTACATCCCTTCAGCGTGTACCTAAAAACACACGTTTGTCCTTCTACCTGAAGTACAATTTAAAATAATTAAGCAGCTGCATTATGTTTTTCTGCATCTTAATATAATTCTCATTTGTTTCTCTGCTATTCCTGTATCATTCTACCTCATCAAACTTTAGCTCTCACCTAACATTTTTGATGACAACCTGATCTTGACTTGCCCTTTTTTATTCTGAAGATAATCTAGTGTTCTAAGTTTTAAACAGAAGTTTGCTCAAGCCTTACAAAGGAAGTAAGACTGTGACTGTTTTAATGTGGTGTGCTGTTGTACACGCTGCACTAAAATACCTGCAGTGAGTTATGTTAGTCTCTATTTGGGAGGAGTACATTACACAAATCTAAAGTTTGTGGAGTAAAAAAGAAAACAAATATTGGAATAGTAATGTAACTTTTCAGAATCCTTCAGATTTAACAACTATTTCCTATGTTGTAATACTGCACCAAGATCTTTTACCAATCATTTCATCAACAATGAAACAAAACTAGATACACTCAGTCAAAGTTCTAGCGACATAAATGTATGGCATCACTGAAGAAGCATGCAAAATTTACAGCCAATAAAACAGCTATCTCTTAAGCAAAGTAATCTGTATTATAGTCTTTCTGTGGCACCTTTGAGGTGGATCTGCTTCTTAAAAATGCAGATCACACTCCCCTGAGATACTCATCTTTTCCCATGATGCACTTGGCTGACAGAACAACAAGCTTAGTGCACAGAAATGCCACTGGGGTTGACAAGCAAATTCCATCAGTATGCAGTGTTTACACAGTACAGTTTAGTAATAGTGTCTCACACAGTCCATTGCCTTGGAACTGAATTATAATTAAGCCTTAAATCTTCAGCATTCAGATGAATTCTTATCACGCAGGTCCTATACATTTTCTTGTGTAAGTCTGAAAATATGCTTGTCACTAAAGAAACAGTTAACCAGTTTTGAAGCTGTTGTTTGTAAGATGCCCAAGTACAATATTTCTAAGACATGAATATCTAGTCTTTTCGTTGTTAATTATGAGGTTTGAAAATTGTAGCAGAATTTTAATGCTTTTCTGAAGTCACATTTCCTTCCTCCTGACTCATGAAAACAATACTATTATAACTGTGGGAAGTACTAGCTGTAAGGACTCAGGAGCTCAGTTCAGTTTAGAAATACCCTCTGTGCTTTATCAAAAAGTATTTTCTAACCATATGAAGGTTACAGCAAATACGACCTAAATCCAAGAGCTGTATACACGTACAAGCTTCTGAAGAATGCTTCAGAAACAAAAACATGGGATGTAAAATGCCGGTGAGATCCCTTTGAGGCTGCCACATTACAGCGCAACTGTACTTTTCCCACACAGATCTAAAAGGCCACTGCAGCATATCATCTATCATAGATACAACCACACTATATTGCCTGTTTTCCCTCCTGTGTAGCCCAGGCACAGGACCACTTGGAAGAACTTTGCTCAAGCAGTCACAGCAAGGGCAGCTGTATGGGCTTAATATGAAGAAGGATACAAAAGGCATCTCTTTCTCCTCAGATTTTTCCCCTTACCATATAGGAAACAATCTCCTGTCTCTCCTTCATACCAGT
>WUAM01000341.1:4604316-4618106 GCA_024336885.1 Actenoides hombroni
AGTGGCCTGGTGAGGTCCCCTGCCAGTTGTCTCAGCACTCTAGGATGTAACCCATCCGGCCCCATAGATTTATGCACGTTGATATTGAGGAGCATGTCATGGACCATGTCCTCCTGAATTGTAGGGGGGGCATTGTGTTTAAAGAATTTTAACTACAGAAGTAGATGTTGGACAAACAATACAGCAGGACAGTAATTAGTCAGCAGATTCTTGAATCCCACAGGTGCCTATGTTTTTTGATACAGAAGGTCCTCTTGATGTCACACCAAGTGCAAGGAACAGTTTAAGGACGTCAAAGTGAAAGGTAACTTGGATGACAGCAAACATGAAATAGTAATACATTACACCACTAAAAATTGACAGAGAAAATAACACCATAATAAGAACAATTTACATTTCAGGAAGGCCGTTCTCAGTAAATGAGAACTGGATGTAAACTGTCCCAGGATGCTGGCAGCTCTTTAAAAAAACATTTTTAAAAGCCAAGTATAAACAATTCCATCACAAAGTAAGAGAGAGTCTTGGCTCTGTTGCAAGTTCTTCTCTGATCCTAGTACAAGGAAGCATACTGGAGATGACAATATGATCAGATTACTGAAGAAGAATACAAAGCTATTTTTCATTTCCTCATATGAACTTGTAGGGAGAAATGCAATCAACAAAATGAAATACAAGAGAAAGCAATTCAAACTGTATCCTGTGTATCTGAAAATATGATGTTAACTGATTCAGTCCTGCACTCGGAAAGTGACCGAAGTCTAAAGCCCCTGTCCATGAGCCTCTTAATCAAAACTGAGACAAAATACCCTTTTTTCATTTTGTTTTGATCAGCATTTTAAAAAAGCAGCATTTAAAATAAATACTTTTTTTTTTAAATGGTGACTCAAGGCTTTCTTCATAATCTTCAAAATCAGTAACAAGTGCATTGCTACAAAAGCACATCCGAAATCTACTAAGACTGAAGTCCAGATCTTCCCCTTTATAGATACTCCACTAACCATAGGCACTTCTGCAGTCATGCATTCAGCCAAGAATATGCTGGGATCTCTTATATTGTAGTTTCATTCATTATGCAGCAACGCATGCACACCTCAGTCTCTTTGCTTTTTGCACAATACAGGTATTTCTCAGGGAGGTCAAAAGGAGTTATTTAGTTCAGGGCTTTTGCATGTGATCAGATTTCCAGAAAGAGCTGTCTAAAGTCTCAGACGAGACAATCGTTACACACCATCAGTGCCACCTTGTGGTACACAGTTTACTAGGATAGCATTACCCTACTGTCAAAATACTTGACTTTATAACAGATTAACAAGTAAAAATATATTAAAACCAAATGTTTTATTTTTAAATCAAGTGAGTAAACCTTTAACATGTCAAATTTAACATCACTCTAGGGGAGTCAGAATGAAATAACAGTGCATTAGATGCATGAATAAGGCAGTCGGAGGTTTAAAATGGTTAAAATTTAATGGGTTACAATTATTTGACTACCTGGATCCACAGCTGAACCATGGATTTTTAAGTAATTTTGAGACATAAACCAAGAATTTCCATTCCTCTCTCCTTGCTTTTTTTGGACAGCCACTAAGAGATAAAGTTCTCTTGGAATTTTTTCTTCTTTAAGCAAGTAAACAAGCAAGCAAGTCAAACAAAAACACCTTGTGATCATGACTCCAGCCTACCTCTTGGCACAAGGAAACTTGTTTCTTGACTGACATTAGCTAATCTCCTCTGTTACAACTAACCTCTGACAATTCCAGCCCCAGGTAGTCTGATGAATAAATTTTAGCTTGCTCTGGAGCTTTGCTTTCCAGTGATAGGGAATGGACTTGCTGACAGTATCTCTTCTCTCAGCTAATCTCTCTGTGAAACTCCCGTAAACTGTTCAACTCCTTCTCACAGACTGACAATGCACATTTGAAATTATCTAGACTTTTTAAAAGTACGGAAAACTAAGCTGTTACAAAGTGGATTATTTGATCAAACCAAAAGAAGCTAAATCTGACATGTTTGAAATTTTCCCCCTATACCCTCTGCAAAGCTATTTGCTCTTAGCTCTGACTTTCTAGGTCTGATTTATATTTCAGTCAGGCTAGCATTGTACGAACTTGCCAGTGACAAGTTAAATAACCTGATTTGACCCATAGTGAAAGACTAGCCAGCAAAACTACATCTACACCCTCATTACATAAATGAGGTATGCAGATAATTTCATGTTTCATCTTATTGTTTTGATGTCTTAGAGCAGATGGCAGAAAATTAACCACACTGGGAGTACCAAGTGAAATTTTTGCAAACCATTACTTTCAATGGCTTACTACCATTCTTCACATTACAGTCCTGACATTCAGTCTGTCCTCACCCTATCAGATAGCATGTGCTGCCAACCACCTCTTATCATCAGTGAGCAGAAACTACACTCTGGCCTCAATAAACTGGCAGTTCTATTTGCAGCTAGATTTTAAAAGAAGCAACTCAAAGCTCCATAATTCATGGAAACAGATGAGTCTCTCCTAAATCAAGATGCACAAAACTGCTTTTCCTAAAGAATGCATTAAATCACATCTTTTTGTTTGTCATTGCAGAAGTGCACTGTAATAAGCTCTATCTATAAAACTTAGACAGAAAATGATTGTAATATTCAACTAAAGTATCTGTGCAATAACGTTACTTTTGTTTCTTTCCTTTTGAGGAATTTTCTGTTTAACTTAGTTTACTATTATTATTATTGTTCAATTAAATACTGTACGATATATATGCATAGCACACAGAGGTCTTAATGAGAATATAAAGTTTTCCACTTAAAAGACTCAGCCTAGTTTTCACAGCTACACTGTATTCACAAGGAAAGTTTTTTTGCTTTGTAGGTGGGGTTATTTACAATGAACTCCTTTTAAATAATATACAATAAAATTTATTAATTCATATACAGAGCTTTGTTTATTTTATTGAACAAGAACATCTGCTTAGGGAGTAACTTTCACCAATCATCCTCTACCAAAACTTAGTAGACCAATTCCCATTTAATAGTTCCAGATATAAGCCAGCCAGCTGAGTATCAAGTTGGTCTCCAAAGGATGTTATATTTCACACAGAATATCAAAGCAATAACAACAGCTTACTACTGTATATGGACTTCCTGAAATTGAAACATTGCTCAAAGGTTTAATTTTAATTTGCATTTATCTACTTGACACTCAATGTCTTGTATATGAAATATTTACTTTGCTGCCTCTAGTTCCAATGCTCAGTAATGTCACCACTAGCAAAACCAGGCAATGTTCAAGTGTGCATCTCTGAAACAGTTTTCATTACTTTCTGTTCACCCAAGGAATATATTTGTCAACTTCTAAAAATTATACATGAATTTTTATAATCACTATGTGCATAAATCTGGCAATAAAAAAAAAAGCATTACTTTTCTTCTTATTGAAGTTGAGTCATTCTTGATGAAGTCAACAGAAACTCATATAGACATCTTTATAAGTTTATACTTACAGATAATACTAGACATCCTCAAATAAAAATTAAAATTGAAGCTTTATTCAACATAATCTGTCGAGGCTGTAAAAGCTGGCACACTACTTGTAAAGGTAATATATCACCTATCCATCTTACATGAAACAATGACTTGTTACCACTCATCAGAAAATGACAAACTGATCCTCAGATGTAATTCTTTACCCATGTATTCTTAAAAACTTCCCTTGTCTTTAATGGTGCTTTCTTCAACTTTAATTTATGATTAATCCAATAGAAGCATTTTTGCTTTATCTTTCATGATTCATCAAGATCCCCTTATTTCTGATACCTAGGGTATTAGGTTCTACATATTACTTTGTGGGTCTGTTCACCACACTAAGGTCACTGGAATTTTTTAATGGAAACACAGAGTCACAGAACAGTATGGGTTGGAAGGGACCTCTGGAGATCATCCAGTTCAATCCCCCTGCCAGAGCAGGTTCACCTGGAGCAGGTTGCACAGGATCACATCCAAGCAGGTTTTGGAAGTCTTCAGAGAAGGAGACTCCACAACCCCCCTGGGCAGCCTGTTCCCGTGTTCTGTCACCCTCAAATTAAAGAAGTTTTTCCTTATGTTTAGGCGGAACTTCCTGTGTTTTTGTTTGTGCCCACTGTCCCTTGTTCTATGACTGGCATCACCATGTAGGTAGCTTTAGAGCAGATACTTAAAGTAGAAGTTTGCCTGATGTGAAACACAGAAAAGCTTATACTTTTGAACCACAGCAATTTTTTCATCCCCCATAAGCCTACATACCAAGTAAAAAAGACTGCAGCAGCCGTATCATGAGGAGGGCAGGCTAATTTTGTTACATCACTAATGAAGTGGAAGATTTTTATTATGCAGAATCTGTCTTTGCTCATGCACAGCTTTTGCTGTATCTATGCAAGCTGCCCCATTATCTTTTAATGATTGGAAGAATTCTGTATTTTATGGAGACATCTGACAAAGGCCTTTAATAAAACTTGACTTATTCCTTTAATGTAATTTTTCCATATTTTGTTTGTCAAGGTGAGGAAACTTGGCTTCCACTTTGGTATGCCTGAGCATTTTTCAGAAATGCTCCAGAAAATGTACTCTACTGTCAATGAATTATGTGTGCAACTGAAGTCTGGTCTTTTACTGGCTAGTATTTCTAAAGTACAAAGGTGTAATTTTTACTTAATGCCAATAATTCAGCATTCATTAAAATAAAAATAAATAAAAAAATTAAGTATGAGAAAGGCTCCAAAAACAGCTAAAACTTGAGGAGAGCATAAAAATTTAAGGATGATGAAATTTATTAAATTTTGATTCAATTATGTAAAGTTTTGATTCAAGCCATGGTCTTGAGCCTATATCTCCTACATCCCACAGTTAAGTCTCAAAAATTATACTTCTGGCTATTTTTAGTCACTCTTTCTCTTCCTCTTTTTTCTCATCTGAACCCAAAACATCCCCATTTTATTCTCACACAACACAACAAAACTCTAAAGCCAGTTTCTTCACAGTTCTTATATTTGCACTTAGAGAATATGAAACAATATTTCAAATGCTGGAGTCCATGTAAATAAACCTTGAAATCAGCAAAGTATATTTACCTACCTACCAATGGTTTGAGCTTTCTTGTTTTGTAAAGTATTCTATACAACTGAAATTTATTGCATAAACTTTGCAGAGTAATAAATTCTTCTACAAAACAGTTGGCATTTGGCATGAAGAGAAGCATCTCAGTGCTGCAAACCAACATAAGCAATATGACCGAGGAAAACAACACACTTGTTTCTTAGAAGTTGAAATCAGAGCAATAAAATTATTCCACAACCTAGAAAACTGCTATGTATTAGATCTGAGCACACTGCTACCATTTTAGAGAAAGCTTAATTTGTGTAATTTATATGTGAGCTTACAAAGAGTACTTAGAAAAAGCCTCAGTAAGGACTTAAATATATCAGAGTTCAGGCAAGAGTTGCAGAGGAGGGATGAAGAACCTTCTAGACAAATAAGACACTAGTCTGCAAAGTGGTGGGACAATCATATTAAAATTCTTCAATGGCAGCAAAGGATATATAGCACTAGCAGGAGGCACACAGCTCCCAGTGGAGAATACTTAATATATAAAAAGAAACCTAGTAACAGTATATCTCCTTCTGCCCCAGAAATCATTCTAGTGAAATAGTTTGATAACTAACAGCTCATTTTCAATACAGGATACAAAAAAAACATAATAGGGCACATGTTATCATCTCTTTCAGCTTCTGGATACAAGGATAAGGAGATCTGGGAAAAAAAAAAAAAGAAGAGGAATTTAGTACTATTCTAGGAAGTACATGGAATTATATGGCAATAGCATTTTTTCAAAGCATGTAAGTTAATTGGCTTTTCTGAAAGCAAGAAAGGTATAAAATTAGTTGCATGGGGATAGGATTCAGACAGTGCATTGTAAATTATGTACAGTCTTGACAAAAAGTTCCCCACAGACTCACAACCTTCAAGTATTTGAAAACTAGCTGTGGCTGCATCAGGTAAAACAGTTACAGGGAGAGGTATGGTTGTGATCCTGAAACTGTGAAGACTATGCAGATACTTACACAACTGTCTGTAAAACACTTGACCAGATATACTGCATAAAGAAGACAAATATATACAGAAATACTTCTAGAAAGATACAGCACTTCTTACTGAGCATGCGTCATGTGTTTTTAATAAAATGCCAAGTTTAATGCTAACGGCTGTTAATCAGAGCCTTCTTCCATGTAATTTAAATATATTTCATTTCCTAATTTAAAGTTTGGTACTACACAATCTTTTAGATTCAGAATCCATGAAATATTCATTATGTGTTAACAGTATTAACAGCAAATTATTATTTCAGGGGTTCCGTGAATTATTACTAAGCTCAGGAAATATGTAGACTCTGTTGCAAAGAGGCAGTTTCCCCTTGTAGCCTGAGAAAATGGGTAAAAAGTTACACGTAGTAGTCCAGAAAAAAGAGAAATCAAGAGACAGCACAACTAAGATCACCCAAAGGCTAGTTTAGCATTTCATAAATGCACATGGCACAAGAAAAGAAGTGACAAGGATGCTTCAGGGAACAAAGTTTTTCCAGGTAGATGGGTAAATCCATGTATTCCAGTCAACCAAGTTAGAACTCACTTAAAATATATGCCTCTATATTGGCAAGTTTCATCAAAATACAAGAAAACCAACTGCTGTCACAGCATTCCCATTCCAGAGTTCTCACAAGAATGCCTGTAAACTCCATGCCCCTCTCTATGCTTTATGGAGGCCGAAAACAAAAGGCAACAACGCTTCTGAGAGAGAGTGGATTTTTTGTATTGTTTTGGTTTTTCCCACAATACATAAGCAAGACAAAGCTCCACTTCATAACCTGACACAGTAGGAGTAATTAGGGGAGATTATGGGATTCAAAAGGTTATGCTGAAGTCAGGAATCAGTTAAGTCTATTTCCTCTAGCAGTGCAAGAAGGTTACTTGAAATAACAGAGACAAGGTATTAGCCAAAAAAAATCCCCAAAACCCTAGAATAAGCTAAAGAGTCGTGGCTCAAAATGAAAACTGGTGCCTGTCTTGCTACCTTTTAAATTGTTCTATACTCTCATAGCTTATGCAACACTTTTGTTGTTTGCTGTTTTTTAAAATAATTTTTACTGCCACTGCCTACAGCTTTTTAGTCTCCCAGTGAAATATCAACATGTAGAAGCTTTAGTACAAATAAAATAAATAAATAAATAAATAAAAAACCGAAGTGCACAAAGAGCTGCTTTGTGTGGTCCATTTAACAAATGTAGATGTATATCTGAGTATATACTTTACTAGTTACTTTTCTAGACACCTGCATGCAAACCTTCAGTGTGTTTATTCACACTTGTTCAAACACACACGTAATTAATACACATATATTTTAAATCTGAAATTCGGTGCCTGTAATATTTAAGTAATTTTTCATCAAGTGCTATCTATAAACCCACGTTACTCTCCAAAGTCCAATACTGTAACCTAAATTCCAGCATTAACACTATCAACAAGAGGGCCTTACTGTTCCTTGCATATCCACACACAAATAGCACCACAGAGACATCTGAAAACATATTTACCCAAAAACATAGGTTCTTGTTGTGACATGGGTTTCTACAGTCCACATACCTCACCCATAATAAGTCCTCTGCATTTGCAGAGTCCTCTGAAGATATGTATATATGAACTAGTTACGTAGGTGAGGCTTGCAGAAAGTAAAGAGAATCGGGCATTTTAATGACAATGTTCCTATGATCTTTGAATTAAATGCAGCAATCTACCATTTACACACCTAAATTCGGACTAAATCTTGCACAAAGTCATAACACAAGCAGGTAACCCAAAACCAGAACCAAATCCAAAATGTCCTGTCATTGGGCACCACTGAAAAGACTCCGGCACCATCATCCTTGCACCCACCTTGTATTATATTACATTTTAAAAGAATTCCCTAGATGACAGATGAAAGATTGTCTTGTATTCATACTGACCAGAAGTAAAAAGTTCACTATTTTGCTGTGTAATACAATCACCTCTGATACAATTACACCAGCATAACAGAAGGATGTAAATATTTAAAATTTCAGCATATATGCCTACTCCTTGAGGTAAAAACGTATAATAGGACTGACAGTGGGGATATGAGAAACTTTGCTCATATATTACAATTATACAATATCTATCAGAACACTCAGAGGCAAGACATACGCTGCTTGAAAACTACTAGTGACACAAAATCGTATTTCTGCTTAATGAGGAAAATAATATGACTCACCAAGAATAATGGGAATATTAGAAATTCCAAAACAAGTCTTAACACATCTGTCATCTCCAGCTAATATTTTTTCTTTTTCTTTTAATTAAAGAAAGTACAGTGTAAGAGAATAGAGTTATAAGGAATAATTGTTGAATGAGAAATATGTCAATCATATTTCTGAGTACAATTCTCCCAAGATAAATCTGCCGCAGTGTTTTGCCTTTTATAAGTTGCTAAAAAGAACCTTACCACCACACATACAGATAAGACTAAAAAGGGCCTTGAAAAGTTAAAATTCTTTCCAAATCACAATAATAGGAGCTTCTCAAATACACTGAACAGCAAATAGAACTATTAATCTCAGTGGCTAACAGCATATACTTCACCCAAGATTCAACAGTCAGAGAGACAGGGCTACCTGAACTTGTTCTAGGTGACCTTGCTGCCATTCTACACTTAACAGTACGGAAATATACTTTCCTTGAAATGGATGGCTTTTCTTTAGAAAAAATGCCTCAAGTTTTTTCATTAAGTAACCTCAGAAGAACCAATTAAGTATAGCAGAGTGGGTTTAGGTGCATTACATTACTGCTGCTTTCAGAAAAATATAAAATTAATTCTAAGATGGCTAAATTAGAATTGTGGTCAACAGCATCAAACTTCAAACTTAACAGCATCAGCAATTACCATAAATGGACTGTCTTACCACAAGCAAAAGGATCTAGCATAGTTAAATTAACAGCATAACCCTGAGCCATTCTAGTCATACACAATCCTAGTCATGCTGCCCTTTTCCCAAGACAAAGGAAAAGCACCATTTCTGTTGCAGTTATTCTCATTACTGAACAACCTATGACATTATGGTCAATGAATAGGATAGATTCCAGCTCATCCTGTGTTACTTTTAATTACTTTGTTATAATAGTTTCAGGCTAGCATTTAGAACATTTTCCTATGCTTTAAGTACAAGCACTATATTAACAGGAGTACAAGAAGGTCGAGTAATGATAAGCTATACCGAATGAATCAACAATTCATTCAGAGGAAAGTAGCTAGAATGTATCCTGCTCTGCTTCAAATATTCTACCCATTAACACAATGTTAACACTGACTACAAAACACTACTAAGATTTCAAATGGTAATATTGTATTACACATAAGTAATATTTTGCTTATCTAGTCAGACTTGGGCAACTTCACTTTGAGCACTTTTAGTAAGCCCTTCCATAGTTCCTTCCAAACCAACTGCCCTGTAGTGAATCTCATTGTTCTGATGTGCAGAACTCTCCTAAGTTCTATACAGTTCACACCCATCAGCCTCTGGGACAACATTTTTCTCTAAATTCTCTTCCATTCCCTGGCATCCCTAAAGAATGTCTGTATCTTTTGCTAAGATAATTTTTTTTTTTTTTTTTTTGGTAATAGGAGAAAGTCTTCTTTCTCTTGAAAATCCCATGAACTCTGTGTGTCTGTTTCAGCCTTTATTCATCATTTCTCAGCATGAGTGACTGGAACTTACAAAGTATCCCAAATCAGATCAGCACTTTTCTGATCATGCCCAGCTGTAACTCACCTTCTGCTTAAACAGTAACAATAAATTAAAATAGGAAGTATCACAGAGTTTGTTGCAACTATAGGCTGAGTAGAAATAAATTAAGACTCATAAGTCACATCCCATACTGTAACCTATTTTTAAGTTAATTACTAATATCATAACAGTAAAACACTACAAAGTTTCTGCTTGCTAAAAAGAAGACATTTCAAAATTATTCCTACATATCAATAACATTACTGTTATAAGACTTCCAAGTGATAGGAAAATTTTGTTACCAGTGTGAATTACTGGAGAAGACAAGAGCAGAATCTGTCAAGATAAACTTTTCTTTAATTTTAGCTGCATGGTGCTGAAAAATATTTTTACTAAACAAATTTTAAAAAAATCATTAAATTAGTTGCACCATAAAATAAACCAATTATTTATTTCATAAACATTTAGAACTAGAACTGTTTGGGACACATCAAAAAAGGAAAGGTATGTTGGCATGTGCTGCTCAGCTGATACTATAATATTTAGAGATACTGTTATTGGAAACAATTTTGAGAAAAAAAGTTTCACAATGCCTATGCCAGCAGCCTGTGAGGTGGCAATGCCAAACTAGAATTCCTACTCCAGTTCAATGAGTAACTGCAATAGATGCTGTCCTCATTTTGGCTGAGCAATGAATTCAATCTGACTTTGCCACATTGATCAACAGACCACAAACTGGGGGGCAAGGGAAAGCCATATTTTCTTCCAATATGGAATAAAAAACCACCTTGAATCCTTCATTTTGAAGGTTTGTCATCACAAAATTATAAATCTGCAATTGCAGAACTACCATACTGTGGGGCAGCTTGAAACTACGAGCAGGACTGAAAGTCTTTCTTCTTCCCTTTCCCAGTTGTCTTACATACTAAAATTTTATTGAAATCTCATAAAATACATAAAGAGATCTTTATAATAGATTCTGCTTCTAACTGAAGACCTGCATTGCATAAATCACCCTCTTTGGTATGAAAAATAACAACTGCAAAGTGAATACATTGATACTGTTTCTAATCTTAAAGTTATGCAAACCATTATCTGGAAAACAGTAACAAAGAGTAGTTCAAGCTTGGCATAAAGTTAACAAGGATTAATTAGAAAATTAAATTTTCCACATATAAGTCTACTCATGTACAAGCATATAAGTCTACTAATATATTCATTCTGTACATAAATATACTCACAACTGAGTTCAAGATGTATAAAAACCATTTCAACAACCAATGCTAACCACATAATTTGCCGTTTTCTCATAAATGACACAACCTAGAACTTCAACTTGATTGTCATTCAAGTAAAATAAGGAGGCCCTCCTTCAGGTAGAGGTTGTCATCAGAAATTTCACTGATCAGATAAAAAGAGTAAATTCTACAGAATAACAGAAGACTACTAAAGGGAAGTTTAAAGGAATATATTAAAAATCAGCTTCTTTCTCATATATATATCTGTAGATATATATATTAGTGCTGAGACATCAAAGAAACATAAATCTTTCAAGTACAGTAGGGAAATTCTACTATCCTAAACTGTGCATTCTGTACTTAGATATTTGGTATGTGTTTGATAGTTCTTTCTAAACTAACAAAATCATCTTATATAGATAGATGAAGTGCTACTTAACACAAAAAAAAGGATCTCTATGGTGAACAATGTTATTTGCATATAAATGGATACTAAAATATTTACATATCCTACAGAAATAATTTATGAAGGTATGAGTCATCCTGGCACTTACCTAGCAACTAGTGTCTGAAAATTCATCAGATCTTCAAAGATATATCCTTCATTCAGGTAATCAAAAGGGCAGGACAGTATTCCAAAACAGAAATTTTGGCATCACCAATTCCATCATAAGTTTGAAGTGGGCTATAGAATCAAAATCTTGGAGGAAAAAAAAAAAAAAAAAGGAGAGAGAAAATTACATCAGGAGTTATTCATTCAATTTGTATACAACTCAAGTATTCATTCAAGATGCAGCTCAGGCATAATACAAATTGTAGACATGAAAATCAACATGCATAAAATGCTTTACTGATATGTGCAATTCTAAACAAAGTTCTTTTAAACATCATACCATAAAAAAACAAGAGCTGCCTGTTGAAATTCCTTTAAAAACACAGATATATTTCTAATAACAGTAATGTAAATAAAAGAAACTAAAGATACTATTACCTGATCATAAAATAAAGCAACGATACATCAACATTCTACATATTTGCTCTGGTTTATAAAGTAAAACCAAGAGATGGATTAAGCTGTTTTAAATGTAAGATATCTTGCCTATGTGATATATTATGCAACACATACAGTGCTTGTCTCAGAATTACAATGTGGGTAGAGGGTCAAAGTGAAGATAAAATATAGACATTTTAATGAATCAGAGGAATAATACAGTAACTATTTTCAGGGCATAGTGCATGAGACTACTTTATAAATTTCTATATTTACTAGCATCAAAAAAAGAAAACCATAACTAGTGCAAAGACTGTGGTTCTCTTACTAATGTGGAAATTGTGCTGTTTTGACAAAATAAGCAAAAATGTGCTCCTGATTATCTGCTACAGTTTTTCTTCAAATAGAACTGTCAGAGAAGAGTTTGGAGATGAAGCAGGAGTAGTGACACTTCCAAGTCCCAATGTGTTTGTAGAGGGCATAGGAACAATTTCTCTAGATCACAATAAAAGCAACTCAAGGTTAAGTGAACATCAGTTTGAGTGAATCACTTGTTATGAATAATTTATTTGAAATGTAGCTTTTCTCTTAATTGTCACAAATGCAGAAGCAGATTTATTTAGGTAATATTTGCATTTACTGTACAAACATAATTTTGAAGCTCCATAGGTTGCCTATGATCTTCTGAAAATGTAGGTTTCTTGCTTTGTTGTTATCACTCAAACAACGTACATTTTGGTACTTCAAGTAGTTAGCAAAATCATACAAAAAAAAGAAATTAAGCACAATCAAATGATACTTGTCAAATATCCAATTATTTTGTATTATATTTTCTAAGCTCTAAATTGGAATTAAGAAAGAAATAGCCTAAATACACTATTTATCACAAAATTAAATTTACCTGTTTCATAAGCCTATGCTCATCTCAGAAAATCATGTAGAGAGGCATATAAATTCCAACATACAAAACCCTGACATTTTAAAATCTACAAAGATTAGTTAATTTATCTGATTTTGACCTCCCTGAAGGTTGCACACTAGTTTAAAAGTGAGTGAAAGCAACAAAGAGACCTGGTTTAGTGGTGGGCTTGCCAGTGTTAGGTTAATGGTTGGACTCAGATCTTAAGCTCTTTTCCAGCCAAAACAATTCTGTGTTATCCAAGGCCCGTAGCAATGGTCCTAGACAATTCTATCTGAAACAGATGTTCTTAATCTTCTCATTTTGCATTTTGCAAACTCACCTGAGTAGAACAAAATTAAACATTGTAATTCTCCTGCTCCTCTCTCCCCAGTGAAGCCACATATACCATAACAACACTGTTTTACTGTTTATTGTTACTATATTTAGTATGCTATTCATTTTTAGCATATTTTTGTTATGTAATCTCCAAGCCAAAACTGCTGAGTCAAAGAGAGAGAGAGATACTCAGTTTTGGTGGGGTTGGTGCAGTTCCCCTCTATATGCGCTAAGGAAACCGAGGTTAACAGCCCTCTCTTGAACACAGACCAGGAAGGGATGGATAGCGGCCGGCCTGCCGCCCTCCGCTCCCGCTGCCTCAGCCTCCCATCTGCTGCCCCGGCTCGATGGGCCCCGGCAGCTCCCCCGGTTTTACACAGACCGCTCCCAGGCAGTGTCCCGGGCCCTCCTGCTGTTTGGAGGGGAGGAAGGGGCTCCACTACCCCGGAACCTCTTTCGAACGAGCCCATCAGGTACTTACAATAGAGAGCGGCAAGGCCCGG
>WUAM01000341.1:4618592-4653758 GCA_024336885.1 Actenoides hombroni
AAGGAAAGGGAAGGGAAGGGAAGGAAGGAAGGAAGGGAGGAAGGGAGGAAGGGAGGGAGGAAGGGAGGGAGGGAGGAAGGGAGGAAGGGAGCCTACAGCTGCCCTGCCAGCTGTGCCCGGCTGGTGCGGGCAGGTGCGCTGGCAAAGGACTGGCTCCAGAGAACAAGGTGGGAGCTGTTTGGGAGCACTGGTGGTGAGAGACTTGTGCAAGCCAGGCTGACTCTGCTGATGCATTGTGATACGTCTGAACCGCAGGCTGGAGGTGGAAAGCGTTATGACTGGGTTTTGCAAATCTTTGTGCTTTTCTCTCATCCTATTTCTTTTACCCTGGGGGAGAATTATATGCATGATTAAGAAGGACAAAATTTTGGCCTAGTATCTTTTCAATTACCTTCCCTGTTCTGGTGAAGATCTGATGTTTTTATTGTATTTACTTTCTGGGTCTCATCTGGTTTTACTTTTGCCTCTGTTTTTGAAAGATCAGTGCCTGAAATTTAGAATGCGCTACGATGAGATGGGAAATCCTTCGCGGCCTCCTGGGTGATGAACTGGGGCTAAAATTCATATCCCCTACTTGTAAACCGAGAGTTGCATTTACTATTTTATTACAGTGGCTTTGCTTTGGTGGATTTCTTACAATATGCTACTGGAAATTAATTTTGAGTAATGTACATTTTTTGGTGGATCTAAAAACAGAAATTATTTGTGATATTAATGGCAAGTTTGTTGCCTTACTTTTATGGTTAATTATAAATACTGTTGTATAATTTGCTCTGGGTGAGGAAAAAATTTTGAGGAGTACAGTCATAAGAATAATGCTTTAATCAGTAATTTAAATGCAAATAAAATATACTTTACTGATGGAAAATGGTGAGATATTTTCCAATTCAAGGACGAAAATGTAATGTTAAAAATCATTAAATAAGGGCATGATGATTTAGCTTATCTTTGTATTAATGTGAATAGCAACTATAGCATATTAACAATTTCAGCTATATCAAAACCATAATGTAGATGTTCACAGATATGGGTATAAAACCATCAGACCTCTGGCTCTCATTATGCCTCACATGCCTCTCTGAATAGTGTGTGTAAATGACTGATTTTCTGTTAAATAAATAAATAAGATTGCCTTATAGTTAGTAGACTGCAGCTAATGTTGGGACAACTCTGTATGTACTCTAAAATCTCATGAGATAAATGGGTAGATTTACAAAACAATTAAAAATTCTTGTCTTGAAGTGTCCACCTATTTCCTAGAGTATTAGTAAATCTTTATTTAAATGTATTAACATATCCACAAATCCTATATCTCTATCAGATGCTGTTGAAAAAAATACTTTTATTGAATATTGAAAAAGTTAAAATTTTTCACTGCAGAATTCTCCTTGATTTCTGCTTTTTAATTACAGAGGGAACATTCTCTTCCTCCTGGTTAGTGTGGGTTTGGTGTTTTTGTTTCATTTGTGGTTTTTTGTTTGTTTGGGGGGTTGGTTTATTTGTTTGGTCTTTTTTTGTTTGTTTGTAGTTTTGGGATTTTGTTGTTGTTTGTTTTTGTTTGTTTGGGTTTTTTGTTGTTTTTTGGGTTTTTTACTACTAGGTAAGGAACTTTCTAGATGTTAACTTGTACTGGTAATTGCCATGTTTTCCTGTTTAGGTCTGCAGAAATTGTCTATTTCTTTAATTGTGGTAGTCATTTGTCTGTACCTGAGAAAATAACCTGCAAAGCAAAACTTAGAAAAACAAAGCATTTGTCTTCTCTCCTGTTTAGCTCATGTTGCTGTGCTTAATACAGTAATGGAACAACACTTGTGTCACTAATTGTTGTGACACAGCATATTGTTAAATGCAGTCACAGCTGTTGTAATGCACATGGAGTGCCTGTAACTGCTTTGCCCCTTTTCTTACTGATTACAGAGCCTATCTCCAATGGAGAGCTACAAGGATGTAGAGACTGGACTGTCTCTCCTATGAAGAAAGGCTGAGAGAACTGGGGCTGTTTAGGCTTGAGAAGAGAAGGCTTAGAGGTGATCTTATTAATGTCTATAAACATCTGAGGGGTGGGTATCAAGTGGAAGGGGACAGTCTCTTCTCAGTGGTGCCCCGTGATACAATGAGAGGTAATGGTCACAAGCTGAAACATGGAAAGTTCCACCTCAACATGAGGAAAAACTTCCTTACTGTGAGAGTGACAGAGCCCTGGAACAGGCTGTCCAGAGAGGTTGTGGAGTCTCCTTCTCTAGAGACTTTCAAAACCTGCCTGGATCTGTTCCTGTGTGCCATGCCCTGGGTGATCCTGCACTGGCAGGGGGTTTGGACTCGATGATGTCCAGAGGTCCCTTCCAATCCCTACCATTCTATGATTCTATCTGTGACCTCAGACTGGATCTTTAAATTAAAAGCACCACTTCACTCAAGCTAGAGGTTTTTAGAACCAATGCAAAACAGGTTTCAGAAAAGTACCAAGTTATATCTCAGAACTGACACATAAAAACAGTCAACAAGGTCCCAGCTGGTTCTGAATGTGTATGTTAAGACCTCTGTCCTAATGTGATCCTTCTCTTATGTCACTGGAGTCTTTCTCACAGCATTAACACCTAGGATTATACTCATTCAGATTTCTTTCCTAAATTAAGTACTTACATGAAAATTGAAGAAAGGGGAGAAAAAAAGTTTCATAATGCTCATGCATTTGCATCAAGAAAATGCAGGTAATAGGGTACTTGGTGTACAGATCTGTCTACATATAAATTGCATAGTCTATCATTCAAATTAGGAAGAATTTTTGTGTGACAACATACTCTCTCTTAGAAACAAAACTTTTTTAAAACAAAGATGCTTGGTTGTTTTAATCAACTTTTTCCTCATTAACCAAAACATACATGAATCAAAATATGCTCTCTGAAAAACAGAACATTCTCTTTTGGTCAGGAAGCGTTACCATGATAGTATTTGTCAATTGTAATTTAAGGCCCTCTGTTTCTCTTTGCTGACAAAGTATCCTGTGTCAGCCAGGACTGAGTCCAGTCAGGCCAACAGAATTGTAATTTTTTCATGGAGAGCTTAAGCAGGAGCAGTTTTAATCAGCTTTAGGTTGAAGCATTCCTTTTTGATAAAAGTTTAGGAAATGTTCTAATCTTGCTTTCACTGTAAAGCAAGCTGTCTTGTATTGTGATGCCAGATTGCTTCTGAATGTTCTGGCTCTGCAAGCTGCGTAGAGTCAACTGAGATTACTAGTTTTTGTTTTACAGTAGTGCAGCCATGTTACATGCTTCTTGCTCTGCAGTGTTACAGAAATTGCATTTCCCTTTGCCTTTAGCAACATCAAGACAAGTTCAAATGTAAAAGTGACTTGAAATTTTCTTTATTTTGTTGACCTGTATTTAAAAAAAATTTCCACCTTTGTGTTGTTATTGTGTAACATGAAGTTGGGCATCTTGCATTTTTTTTTCCTTAATCATAAGTTTTCCCAAAGGAAGAAATCCCCTAGAGAACCAAAACAATTAGAAAGTATCACTGTTAGCATTCATTTTGGCTTAAGTGTAAGTTCCCAATACCTGTGTACAGGAAAAGAAGATAGGAAAATAAGATCACTTCCAACTGTGGGTCTTTGCTTTAAGCTCCAGAGAACCTGGGGGTAAACTCTACCAGGTTTGGTCCATTAATCTTTCTTAAATGCGAGTATCTAAGCAGAAATGCTACAGCCACTCTTTTACCATATGTTTCGCTTTCATGTCGTATTAGTGTTGGAGCCAGTACCATCTACACCTGCCAAGATATGGTCTATACGCTTGTGCAAGTAGCACTATGTCCTGGTTTGAACAGAATTCTGTTCTAACTCAGTGATTTTACATTTCACCTAAGTCTCTTCTGAGTAACTGCACTTTCTGAAGTTAATGGCAGATTTTCACAGGAGTTGTCTGCTTTTTAGCAGTGATAACGCTCAATGTTTACAGTTACTACTAAGGCAGAAAAGCTCTTGCTTATACTTGCTCCTGTGTAGACCAAGGTCACTGTGAAATCTTGAGTACCAGTTGGGGTTGCAGTAAGTAAAAAGCCGCACCTGGGGGGGTGGATCGGACAGGACAGGTGACCCTAAACTTACCAGTGAGGCATTCCATCCCATATACGTCATATTCGGTATAAAGCTGAGCAATCATGAGGGTCAAGTTCTCTTCTTCATTGGTCAGCATCTAAGGAGAACTCTGTCCATCCTGCCTTCGATCCCAGTCTGTGTGTTCCTGAATCCAGTTTCAGAATCCAGCCCCTGAATCCAGTTCCTGTCTGCTGCTGAGTTCAGTCGGGCATTTCCCCAGTGCTCCACAGCATCAGTGGTGACAGTGACATAATTGCCATCATGGGTTTGGGTTCAATATTGGGTTTGTATATATATGTATAAATTTCATTTCATTATTATTTTAATTAAAGTTGGTTTAGTTTTCTTTTCCAATCCATATGTCTCCCTTATTCCCTTTCTCTTTCCATTTGGTAAGGGAGATGGGTTAATAGAGAGCTTCTGTCATTTGTCTAGTGGCTTGCCCAGCCCCTAACTTTGACACACTATTAATTCCATTGTATTTTAAATATAATCACCCTGTCTTAAAGCTGAATATTTTTATCTTCACAGAAATACTGAGACTCAAAAGAAGTATGTTAGTTCACATGTGAGTCTTTACTACATTCTTCTAACCAAATTTTAGTACAGAGAGAAACGAAGGATTTGCAATCCCAGTAAGATGACTAGATGTTGTTGCAACTTTATACCTTGCTATAAAACTAAATTGCAATCATTGTAATTTTAAGAAATGACGTTAAAATAAATGATTGCTACACCACTTGCTCACCAGTCTCTGTGGGACAGCCTTTCATCCAAAAGCAGTATCGTGTTGTTGGAAATTAAAACAACGAAACTCTACTTACTGTTCTTTACATGAGCAAGATTGTTCAGAATCTGTGAGGGTATGTCATCATAACCTGAACCTGTGCTTATAAGGACCTGCCTCTGTGTCTGTGTTTGGCACTCTAAGGCAAATAAAAACACTCAGGAAGCTCCATGCATCTCCCTATGATGTAAAGCTATGCACATTCTGTTTGGCCACTTTCCACAGCCTTTCATGTTTTGAGACATAATTCACATCACTGTAGCAGTTAAAGAATTTTATAAGCGGTACCAGGAATTTTCCAATGGAAACAAAAGCACTTTATAATACCATAAAGAAGTCAGTCCAGAGAGCACTTAAATCTATTTATGTCCTGACCATAACTAGGAACATAAAGTGAATAAGAGTTCACGACAGTGGCCTTGGTCCTGAGGACAGCTTCTAGGGATTTAACCATCTGTGCATCTGGCTTAGAGTAGGTACTCAAGTTCCAGGAATAGCTTCTGTTCCCTGCCAAAGACACAGGACTTTTGGCCATTTGACGGTGAACGCCTGATGCAGGGATGCACATGCTGATATGTGTAATGCTCTGTGGTGGGAGGAATTTCTAATACAAATTTTCTGTCTTCAGCAACCTGGATGGAGAGGTCTCTCCTGTATGCACCAAAGGAGAAAGTAGCTCCATCTTAGCAGCTCTGTAATTTCTTTAAGTAACAGAGAGATTCATTTCAGAACATGTGGCACCTTCTTATCTTACTGTTGCCCTGCGTGCAGTGCATGAAAGGGACTTAAACGGGCAATGTTTCAGTGCTGGAATCTTCATCAGTGAGCAAGCCTATTCAAGGCTGTGAAGAAAAGATAGTCCACGTGACAAAAGGATGTTCTGATATAGGTGATGGAACAAGCTTCATAGTTTTTCTACATTACTGCAATGAAAAGTAGATAGTTCCAAGGTATTCTGTGCTGGAACTTACACTGATGCCTTTTTACAATTGACCCAACTCCCCCAAACAGAATTCCAAATAAAAAGCAGAACATTTTGTAAACATATTCTATGCAGTTAGGTGTATATATATGGTGGCTTTGTATAATTTTGGCACACCTTTTTTTTGTATACTTTTGACATGACATTGAAGACATTGGATTTTTATTTTGCAGGGGGTATGGGAGACATGATACAGCAGACTGTATTTTAAATAAGGAGCAAACAAAACATATTAGCAATCTTTCCTGAAAAGGCTAAAGAAGTTGTCATGGAAATTATTCTGTGTTCCATTACATCAACAAATATTTTAGGGGGGTTCTTTCTATCAATAGATATCCTTAGAATCTTGCAAAGGGAGTCAAGGGTTTCATACTATGTTTTCATACTGTCAACAGCTCTATGTAGTGCAGACTCTCTAAGGGTTAGCGGTGCAGTCCAGTTTTGCATTGAGGAAAAGAAATGTTTTCTGCATTCTTATCACTGTCCAAACTGCATTTAATCAACTTCCAAATTCTGTAGCTGTCTTCAGACCTCGTTCATATTAGCTTTCTGGAGGAGATTTATTTTCATCATACTTTTTCAAATGAAATAGCTAAGTTTAGTTTTGAACATGTCTGAAGTTTGAGGAGTTCATGTCACGCACTGAGCATCACGGCTAAAATCCTTGCTCTATTAAAAGAAGGGTTTATCTAGTGGTGGCATAAAGCAATACACTTCTAACAATACACAGCCAATTCCCAGCTTTGTCATCCTACCATTTCACATAATATAGGTTTAACAAATTTATTCATATTAAATATTCTTTGATTCCATGTTTAAAAACATTTGTTTAAGCCTGAGCCCTCAGGCTGTGTTATACAGCCTCTGTTATACAGCCTGGGTGCAATCTCACAATGTTTTCCTTAGAAAAAATTCACTCAAGAATAAAGTCAATAGCAATATTGCAGATTATTTCTAATGAATTCATTGTAAATTGCTTTTGTGGCTTTCCAAAATTTTACATCCATTTTCAGGTTTTTAAAAGCCCATCTTTCAAGTTCTTTGTCAGTTATGTCTTCTAGGGTAAGGTCAATTGACAAGAGTGCTTTTAGTTGACAGTTTGTTTGTTTTTTAAGGAAATCAGTTTTAAGCTTTCATTACTGGTTAAATAGGAACTTAATGTTTCCATTAGAGAAGAAGGAATGCAAGGAAAGCATTTTGAGCATAGACTTAAAATAGATCAATTTTCTCCTCTGTGGCCATGAGAAGAATTGCTTTTAAATAAGAATATTTCAATTGAGGTGGGAAGTTTATAACTTCACCAGAAAATGGTGCAATAATTGCAATGTTTGCCTTAAAGTCCAATTACAAAATTAAACATTAGCATTTTATTTTGTTATTTTCATATTTCAGAATATATATTTTTTTTTTCAATGAAAAGTTTGGGGCATTTTTTAAATCCAATACAATTTGTTCATTTGCACATTGCTTTTTTTTATTTTTACTTGCATAGTATTACCTATAATAGCAATATAAACAAATATATTACAAAGTCGGGTATTAAAGAAAAATGTAGGTATACAGCACTTTCATGAGACATTAATTCAATTTTGCTGTGGGTGGGCCTTGTTATAGCCTGTGAAGATGTCATGCTGATTTTTGCAAAATGGCATGTATCAGCTCTAAGACTCACTAGACCCTTGTTAGTATGGAAAGTACTATTTTCCCCAAAGAATCTCTTTGAATTTAGTGGATTATTTGTTTTGGCAAGTATTTCTGCATCCGGTAACTAGTGTACAATGCTACTAGTTTATTTATCTATTTGTTCTTTGCACATATATACACAGTCTGAAAGCATTTAAATCCATGGTGGTTTTTTTCTTTTTTTCAAAGTCATATTGATGGTTTACCTTTCTAAAAGGAGCAACTATGTTGCAGTACCTTAGAAAAACCCTACATTTTTTAAAAGACTGTTTTCTTTTAAATGCAGGCTGTTGAAATATAAATTTTAAAAGCTGTACAGTAGTTTGAACATGCAATCCCAAAAATAGATGTAATTTTAATTGTAATTTGCAGAATGTCTTTAAGGTAAATTAAGGTATTGCTCTTCCAAGGTCTTAAGGGTCTGAGAAGAAAAAGAAAAATAAATTCAACTGCCACAGTAGAGGAATGGTTATCTGTTGTAACTGTAATGCCATCATGGTTTTGTTGCTTATTTTTGTTGTCTATAGTCATGCATTTTTGACTGACATAATGACATTGTTTTAGCCAAGAGCATTTTAAAAATAAGCAGATACTTCCATTTGCAGCTCACAGTTGAGGTGCATCCCGCATGGCTGAACCAAATACTGGTGGTATGAGTGTCTGTTGCTATGTAGAGTACTCATCTGTATAAAGCACCTAATAAAAATCATGAAGAAGGTCCAGTTGTGGCCTTAAGTGTGATGTTAGTAGCACAGGGCAGAAGTAGAAGTCACTCTAAGTATAGACTGTATGAGGTAAAATGCAGTGTCATAAGGATTTTGGATAAGTCTATAGTCTCCCCACTGATCCTTATCTTAAAACAAAACAAAAACAATGAGAACAACAACAACAAAACCAAACACCAAAACAACAACAAAAACCCTCTTGCTTTTCCTTGTTATTCAACTTTTTCCACGAACTGACCTTTTCAAATAATTAGCTGGGAGGTCTGGCACATTAAATGGCCGTACATATGTACTTCACCAAGACAAATTTACCTCTGAATAGCTAAAGTGCAAGCAACAAAATTTACTACGTCACAGAATGGCAAAGTCATGCTACTATATTTAAATTAGGATTTGGGTTTTATACTGTATTAGCCTGGCTACATTAGTTTTTTTCTACCCATTATAGGTGGGCTGCTTAATCCGAGTTCTTTAGTGCTCCAGGAGAGGTTTTCAGGAACTATGATAAGTGTGGGCATATCTGACTATGCAGGAAAAAATGTCTGGACAGTTCCACCTTTTGAACAATTGAAATCTTGGAATACTCACTCTAAAAATCAAGAACCCACATTTCTCCACAGTAAACTGTGAGTTGGCTTTGAGTTGCTAGTTGGATGAACGTTGAGACGTGACTATTGTGACCCTCAATGTTTTTATCCGTTTATTCTGCTATGTCCTAATCCTAGGCTATAAGCATTTTACTGCTCCTTGTTTTGCTCATTACTCAGTATTTAGACAGCAAGCCTTAATGAGGCATTTTAAATTATGCCATAAATGAAGTGTAAGTAAGAGTAACAGACCCAGACCCTTTTAAAAATATGCTTTGCTTCCTTCACTATGAACAGAGCAGGAAAGAGAAAGTTTACCACCTGGGTTTTGATGCATTTACTAGCTTACAGAAGATGGCCATTAGTGTTCATCTGGGGCAGTTTTTCTGGTTTAATTCATTTTCTTTTTAATATGTTGTCATTTACGAAGAGATAGGCAGTCTGTAAATGTAAATCCATGGGGTTTTTTAGAATACTTACATGAACAACCAAAGCTTCTCAAATTATTGAAGGTCATTAGAATTTAATGCTGTGTAAAGTTCAATGATCAATGTATCCATTTAGTAAACATACCTTTCTGGACAAACTTTTAGTCCTTGTCTCTTATTAGTATTCAGGTGGATTCATTACTGAAGTATTTCAAATATATATGTTAAATGAAGCTTTTAAAAGCTTCCTCTGGCTTTTAGCTGTATATTTTTTAATTTACTAAAAGGTTCTTCTGCTAGTGATGTCATGTTTTGCAGTCTCTGCTTATATAATGTTTTTCTTCCATTCTACTCTGTATTTTTTGCCTTTTGATGCAGTTAAAAAAATCATTAAAGCAGTTTCTAAAATTTCCTTTATTTTTCCACAGTATAAATAGGACACATAAGAACAAGCTAACTCTTTTATTGCTTAAGTATTTTTAATATTTAAGACTCATAAAGCTCATATTTTGCACAGCAATATGCTTATTAGGTCTGTCTCTTGTTCTAGTTTGACTAAACTACCTTTATACCCTGCTGTAATACTCATGGCCTTGTTAAGCTTTGCTACATAGACAATCTTCAGCTTACCTTTTAAAGACATTAACAGACTAATTCCAGTGTAGACATTTTCTTCAGCAGAGAATTTTAGCATGATACTGGAGCTGGAAACAACATATGAGTGTCCATCTCTCTTTTTCTTGTTTAAAACTGAAATAATGTTTTTCTTTAGGATCAGGGATTTTATGAGCAGATCATTCTACTTTACTGGATTCTGCAGGTTGTAGGTATCCCTCCACTGCAGACTTCCTATGAAGAGCATATTCAATTCAGAATTTGCTTCCCATTGTTTTGGCACTACTAAAACAAATGCTGTTCCAGAATCATCCTATGAAGTAAAAATAAGTATTCGTTAACTAGACAAGCAATAAGTTTGGTTTTCTCATTTGTATCTCACTTGTATTGTTTTCTTCATGTATCTGGAAAACTATTTTCCATGTAATGCTTATAGCTAGCTATTCATTTATCATTAACTGTGTTCAGCTGGATGGTGATCTCAATTTGAAGCTTATAGGAAAGGTTAAAAAGAAGAACTGATACTCAAAAGACAGTCTTTGTATGCACACTTGGTTACGTGTTTACTGAGAGAAAATTACTCTCATCAAGTCATTGTTTAAGCATGTTACAGTTCACTATAGATAAGGTGATGTTCTCACACTGGGACTATAGCAGGCCATTCAGAGTGGCGGTATTGGACTGACAAGTGGGCACACAGCTTTGGTATATCATATGTCTCTGAGTGAGTTGGTGTGTGGTTATATGTGTGCATGCAGAGAGAGATACATGTCCAAATGTACATACATATTTACAAATACCTCTTTGCAAATTCAGTCAAATTATATGTCTATTGGCACAAATATACAGATACCATTGCACAAGAATGTATTTCAACATAATAAACATTCAGGGCTGTTTGAACTCCTTATCATGCCTCCATTTCTGACCAGAAGCGATGGCTGGAATTTGACAGCCTGGCTTCTAAGTATAATCACTCCATCATTGTCACCATAGCTGATAATGAATGTTAAACTGTAGGTGAAAATTAGAAGCTATTTTTCAACTTTTGGTCTTGAATTACTATGGCTTATCTCCTATTTTAAATGCACTTTTTCCTTTTAATTAAGAAATCAGACTAGGTGTCACCATTTGCAAAAAATCAATAGGAATGTGTTTTTTATCACTGGGATGAAATTATTATTTTCCTCCAATCAGATGCAGAGGCATTTTTTAGCCTCTGTCATAAACATACACTTGCAGATGCACTTGCAGTTCCACTCCCTTATTAAGAAATAAGCTCCCTAGTTCCATCTAAGTTCCAATAATAGATGTTTTCAGACAGCAAGCTCGGGTAGTTTATTCAGCTAATTGTGACTATCTAGACTGTCTATCAGAGAGATTAATCCGTAATTCTTTCTTCACTTGAACACCACATGGTCAGAATTCTGTCTCAGGCCAAAAGAACATAAACAAACAGGGTTTTTTTGTCTTTCTCTACGTGAAGTATGTACTGACTAGTGGCCACGATACCCACTGACATGATACCTGGTTTCTTTGGCCAAGAGCATAACCTGTTGGTTCAGTTTTGTAAGATCCTCTGTTTCAAAGGTTAAGTTCTGTCCATGGTTAAGACATTTCAGCATTTGTCATTGGAATTGGACTCAGGCTATTATAAGCTCCATGATTCAACCTATTTTATGCTACTCCCATGCTCTGTACAGAAAACATGCCAAGAATTTTAGTGCTTTGCTGTCCATACACAGAGTGCACTATGAATTTTAGGAGTTGTTCTTCTGTCATCTTGCCTCCTATAGGATCATGCACTATGTAGCACTGAGGAATAAGCATCCTCTGTGGGGTGTGTGTTGGTCAGAATATTCACTGCAGAATGATCTGTCATGCTGGTATCACTTTTACTAGGCTGTACCCAGGCTGCTGCAGGCCTTTGTTTATTCTTTCTTCTTCTACATCTCATTTTTGTTTTGAAGTTTGCTTCTACTGAGATCTCGTATTCTCTCAGTTGGGTTTTGTTTAGAAGCTCAAAAGATAGTGGGGCCAGCAGTGCCTGGAGTCACCAGAGAGCAAGGTTCCTTTCTCCTTCTAAGCTTTAGAGGTAAGCAGCACCTGTATTCAATCCATTCACTTACTTTCATTGTTCTCTAGATCAAAATCTGCTCATCTGAAGGTCGTTGAGTTACTTGATGTGTGAATGTGCAGTTGTTTCACTCTTCTGGTGCTGTTACTACTAAATAAAGCACTCTTTCCTTGCTTAATTTGAGAATCTGTATTACAGCAGTTTGTTTGAGTAGAATTGGATTCCATCAGATGCAGTTTTACAGAAATACAGACTGAGCTAGAACCATCCATCCAATTCACCTATGTGGCTATATTCTGTCAGTGGAGAAGGTGTGAGGAATCTCATTCTGTTGTTAATATTATTACATATCTCCCTGGATCTTGCATAACAGATATAGCATTGCACTTCCACACACACAAAAAATAATCATCTTTTACTTGAGTAACTACTGTACAGGCCAACATCTCAAAGAAACTGCTTTGTAGTGAAGTCTAAGAACTTCATTCTTAGGCATTTTGTGCTTGAGGCCAGTTTGTGCTGTCAATAACTGCCTGAATAGTTGTTAAGGTGCACTGCTGGGGGAAGCAACAGGGAGATGATGTGAGATCTTGTCACATTTCTATTTTTTACGTGTATTTCTCCAGTCAGAATTATGTTGCACTATCAGAACACTCCCTTTTGTTCCAGTGAAGGCCCCTGTTTTTTTCACTTGACTGGTAGATATGAGCAGATTGAGACATTTATGGTTAACACTTTCAAGTTAACATTAGGATAGTTTTCAAAGAGAAACAATATTTTTCATTTATTATGCCAACTAATTCCTGCAAGGAATAACTAGTATTTTTTTGTATATCCTGTTGCTTTTGAAGTGGGGAAATAGATGTCATAGTAGAAAGGCTTCCTTGAAATCCCATGTTGGTTTTAGGACTTGTATAAAGACTGCCATTCGTGATCTATGTAAGAATAGTTATCATTAGCTCCAAATGAATTTTAGCTTATTTTCTGGCTCATCTGTCAGGAAAAGGTAAGGCTGATTGGTATAGGATGTTAATATAGTTACAGAAGTTTTCCAAGATGGTGAAATGTAAGACAAGATAGTCTCTCTATGAAATAAAAATATGAGCACAAATAAATAGACGTAATCAAAACTTGATGAATTCTACCAGTTCTCTTACCTTCAGTATCCAACTGCAGAACAACTGTCCTGAAAAATTGCAATTAGACACTGGTCAGTGAGCTGTTTATCCTAGTGTATTTTTCAGCATATTAGGATTGATTAGCCCGTAGAGCAAACTATAATCCTTAAGCATGCCTGCTGACTTCATCTTCATCTACAATTCAAAACTATTTTCCTTTATTTTTCTTTTTTTTCTCCTAGCATTGATTTCAAATATCATACCATATAAGACAATGACTCACAATATATCCAGATTTATTGGGTGCTCAGATAATTAGAAGCTATAAATTATTCCAGTTAGGATCCCAGAGTATACAGATGAGATGCAGGGCAGGCTCTGCTAGTTGCAGTAAGGAGAAGGTCAGTGGTGACAACAGTATATTGCTTATGGCTTTGAGAAAATGTTATGATATGAGAGGGAATCACAGTTTTACTGATCATATTAGGAGCATTGATGGCTTGCTGACAGCTAACCATGATCGGGCATTGTCAGGCTTTAATACAGGTTCTGGCCTAGTGTGTTCAAACTTTAAAGAGAGGATCCTACTCTCTCCTCAGAGATCTTCTAAACTTTGTGATGGTGGAGTGGCTTGCACTTTGCTCCCCTTAACAAATAGGTCATAAAGTCTTCATTTCTGCTAAACATGAATAATACCATGGCACAAATAATTTAGCTAATGGTACAGTTAAGCAAAATCAAAGGTTATGCCAGCAGTCAGGAAGAGCTGGCAGAAAATGGCCATGCAACCCAGAAATTGCTTTGACTTGTCTAAAGTAAAAGTGGGAGTTCAATGGTTCTTCTTCCCTTTGACTGATCCTAGTGCCCACATTCTTAAATAACACATGGTTTCCATGACCATGCATTCCTTTACCTGACCTATATTTAGGCAAATATATTCTTTCTGCTTTGGTCTAGATATCTGTCAGTTTTATCTGAAAAATCTCTGATTCTGTATATTATGTAAATGGATGCAGTAAGGGAAGTCTGGATCTCAAGAGCTTGAAAGCATATTTCTCAATAGTGTTCCACAATTCAGTAAAATTCTCTGTATTGCTGACTGCAAATTCAAATGCTGAGAGAGTGGAAGACTTAAGACTAACAAGTTCACTCTCTTATTTCATTAAATGTAGTCCAAACAGTTAAAGAAACTATCTCTATCTGAACTAGTAGGAGTGGAGAAAAAGGGATTTTATTATTCCTTTTTAAAATACATGGACCTACAGACACACGCAAATACTGTGAAAAGGAAGGCACATTAGTAGGCAAAGTACTACTACAAAATGCCTGAGAAATGATAATAATAAACACCATTATTGACCTAATAATAGACTAGTGCCTTTCAGAATTTTTTAATACTATTTTATAGACTCAGGAACCTGGTAAGTTTCTGTCCACACTTCAAATAGCAATCCATAAAAGAAATGGAAGAAAATTCCAAACAGTTTTATGCAGCTTACTATAACTGATAGTCCTTGGGAGAGGACTGAATAAATAATGGTAGACTAAATCATTTTGTAAACTTGGTTCAAGAAACTTTAAAATGATAAAATACATCTCACAGTTGATAGGGTTTTTTTTTTCCTCTTGCCCTTGAAGAGGATGTAACTCATTTGTTAAGAAAAGCAATAGTTGGTTTGCAGACTGCTTTGCCCAAAACAAACAGTCATTGTTCTTACCTTTCAAGTCTGCAGTCTGGTAGGGTAGATGTGCATGACAGGTTTTTGATAAATAAATGCATAATAAAATGTGGTTTGATATTATTTTTCCCCAGTGTATTGTAATATCAGAAAGAGCTTGGCAGGTACTTTAGCTTTGCTGTGGCTCATAATTATTCCTCACCCCTGTAAATGTGAAAACAAACAAACAAACAAGAATCCCAAACCATTTTATTGCTGGCCAGGATTAAAATTGAAGCTTACCTTGTGGTGGTGACATGAAGAAGGGAATTAACTTTGGTAGTATGGATTTTATCACTAAACTATTCAACACATTTCATTCAAGTCTTTTAACCGTTTTGAAAATAAAATGCAGGGAGGCAGAATTTTTTTGAAGCCTCCATAGCTCTCATTACCTTCTACTGATTTACACTTAGGAACTGCATCACTCTTTCTTTCTTACTGCTGCTTTTGTAATACCGTTTTATGGGAACTGTCAGCCACTGAGAATAGAAATATCTGCATCGCTGTTTTCTTCAGAATTATGCATAAGTAAAATTTAAAACTGCATGGCAAGGACCAAACTGATGATTAAAAACAGGAGAGAGAGATGAGAATTGCAAAGCCACTAAATAAGCTGGAGTGGAAATTATTGCTAGGAAATTAACAAGAAGAGAAGGGCAGAGGATAACAGTGTCCTGGGTTCAACTGTGATAGGGTTAATTTTCACAAGAAGCTGGGAAGAGGCACAGTCTGGAGAGCTGACCCAAATTCCGAGTGGTGAGCAATTGCACTGAGTATCACTCACTTTATATATTCTTTTATTAGTACTGTTGTTTCTTCTCTCCTTGTGTTGTCCTATTATACTGTCCTGATCTCAGCCCCTGAGGTTTCACCTTTTTCTTCCAATTCTACTCCCCATCCCACTGAAGGAGGGAGGAATGAGTGAGCAGCCACGTGGTGCTTATTTGCTGGCTGGTTTTAAACCATGACAGACTGAAAGGAGAAGTGATTGTCAAGGTGGTAGTCAGAGATAACTGAAGGAAGAAATCAGAGCAAAGCCTTTACTAACACAATAGCTGCATGAATGGCTAAATCTAGTAAGCAAGAGCCTTGATGGAGAGTTGAAGATCAAGTGTAAGATATCAGGAGGAGACTGAGTTTTAAAGAATGACCACTGATATCCCAAAGTAAAAGCATTGTTATGATGAATAGAAAAAGAATAAACAGGAAACCAAACGAAAGAAAAATAAGTGAGCAGTACGCAGATTGGTGGAAGAATTAGGGAACTTGAGACACGTAAGAGAAGCTTGGTATGAGAGTTAAAAGAAGGTGGGATAAAAAGTCACTGTCAAAAGAACTGGGCAACAAAAGAAGTATCCAACAAGGAGATAGACTTGTGTGCAGAGAGGGCAATGCAAACAGCCTTGGGTCACAGTGACTAAGCATTCCAAAGCGAAAGGAAGAAGTACAGGTCAGGCCGAGGAGAAGCAACTGGAGGAGGCTGTCAGAATGGATAGTTTGTGATCTGTGTAACTTAAAGTGATGTAAAATGAGCTTCAATAGCTCAATTCATGTTATGTCACTTTTCTTTGTCCTTCGAGTTCCCCACCCTAGTACTTGATGATGTCCAAACGGATGGTTTTTTCTTCTCATCTTGCTTTGGTCCAACACTTTCACTGACTCAGCTGGAATCCTTTTGCCTGCACTTTTTTTTTTTTAAATCTCCCAACAAAGCCTGATGCCATTCGATTATGTCACCTTGTAACTATGTGGGGTTTCTTCTTTCTTTCTACTGTAGAAAGAATTCTTTTTTTCTTCCAGTAATAGTGAGACTCTTAACTTTGTATAAAACAAAGTGGGTATACAAAACAGTAGAGGGAACCAGAAACTGCTGTTAGCAAATATGAAAATCCAGCATTTAAACAGAAGTAACTTTTTGCTGGCAACAGCGAAACTCTTCACTTTTCATAAATCAAAGCCTATAAGAGTGTCATTTTCATCAACAAATTGCTACTGATATGCAGTTACTCCATTAAATAGTTTGCTTTAGTTTAGAGACTGCATCTTTTGTGACAACTTGTTTTTGTAAGAGACCAAAGTTACTTCATTAGTTTCCCAAAATATGATGTATTTATTAATTAGATCTATCTTCTTTTCCTTACCGATAAATAATCTATTGCACATTTTGTTGCACTGAAGTTTTAGTTGCTAACTTCTAGCTTAGATTTCAGAAATTACTGTTCTGTATAAAAGCAACCTTAGGAACCGCTGAGCAATTGTGACCTCTGCTGGAAGCCTTAAAATTGGCTCTGATAGCAACCACAGGAAATCATTACTTTAGGCACCATTCTGCAGTGTGTTAGGCACTATACAAATGTATTAAGGGTTTGTATGTACTCTGAGGAATTTATAGGATAAATAGAAAAATACATAGATATAAAAGGCAAATACAACATAAAAGATATAAAAGAAAATAAAGAGGACATCAGTAGCAAGACTAGACAGAGAATACGTCTGCCTCTTAGGCTGATTGTGCTACCTCTGAAATAGTATAAGATACTGAGGAATAATCACCATGCTTATTGACATGTCTATAAATACCTTCATAAAACAAATACTCCAGATTCATAGTTTGAGAAAAATGTTCCTCAGGATTCTGTATCACTATGTCTAAATACAAAAATGAAACAGGAGAAAAATTTTGTTCAGGAAGAGATTCAATGTTGAGTTTCTGCTGGAAACACTATTAACAGTCATGTGTATGACAGAAGGAACCTTTTATGGAATTATCCATATAATAATCATAATCATATATATCTTATCCTATAATATATCAATAATCATATCATATCAACAATCATATAATATATCAATAATCATATCAACAATCATATCATATAATAATCATAATCATAATAGTCATAATCATTGACCTGGAATTGCCTTGAGACACCCATTCAGCACAGAGTAAATCTTGTAAGCTCATAACCCCAGTGCTTCAAGTGATGCTAGTTCAAGGCTGTTCTTCAGCATGAAATATAAAATAAAAGATAAGTTTCATTTACATTCTTGGAAAGAGACATTTATACTTGACAATTTATAGGGAAGAATGAACTGATTGTGGAGTTTTGAAAAATGTAAATGAATTTACCACTTTTCTTAGAGGGGAACATTGCCATTCTGAACATATGGTTCATTAAGGCTTCAGCAACTGTTTACTGTGATTAAAACCAGGGTTGTGGGAATTCTAAAAAGCAATGCAATAAGATCACAGCTCCTGATGTCAGAAGGCCCTGAAGCCAAGGCTGTCTTGCTCTTCCCAGTGCATCCCTGCCTTCTGTGGTGATCCATAGAATACTTTGTGTATTATTTTTTAAGTGTCTTTATATTGTGCTTGTGTCAATATCAGGCATGGTAATAAGACCATTTGATGTGCAAATGTCATATAATGAAAAATTGGCCTGCATGAAACTAGTTGGGAAACAGCATTAGTTTAGCATAAACACTAGCTCATTTATTGGATGCCTAGGCCTGCTTGATGTACTGGAAGGAACCAGTTCATTATCCCAAATAAGCTTTTAGGCACTGTTTGAATAAATGGGAAGACTTCCATTGATTTTGGCCAAGTGCGGAGTTTAGCCCTAGATAGCTTACATTCTATAAATAGCTCTTTTAAGAGAAAGGCAGAAGAGACAGGGAAGAGTCAAGAGATGGGATACCTGTCTACAGTGGGGAAAGAGGACTGTGAACCCTCTTCCTATTCTTTATCCTTTCAGCAAAGCAACTGGCAATGGTGTCATTTCTTTAAATTCCCGGAGAGGGAGAATATTTCAGAGAAGACTTTAAACATTATTTACTGATGACAGAAACTAACTGGGAATGTTTCTGTTTTTCTCAAGAGGATAAGTCTTCAGGTAGTCATTTTGTTGAAATTAAATGAAATATAAACTAAATACCAAAACAATCATGTTCTTTATTTCCTATGGCTTTTAATCTCTTATACATCCCCTTTTTTTCAATGTGTCTGTTTAAACCTTCTTGGCAATTGCAGGGACCTTCAAGATGCTTTTGTGTCATACCCTTAATAATCATGCTTCAGCAATATGGTCTGAATTATTCCAGATCCTTTCAGCACAGCTGTAGAGCTAATACAAATCAGGTGGTAACATTGTGAGTCCTCAGGAATGTTAAATTATATTCTTGTTTATTTGCAGATTTGAGAATTTATTTTTTTTTAATGATTCTTAGATTTTCCTGATGGAAAAGTTGAAGCAGATTTCAGTCTTGCAAGAAAATAAGTTGGGGTTTTTTGTTATTTAAACATTTAACAAAGATTACTTTGAAATATTATTTTTATCATTGATTTTGAAGCACCACGGATCAACTCAAAGTTCTGGTTTGACATAGAACTTATTGCATGTACTTTTATAGCACCTGTTTATGCAGGAGGAAGAAAAGCTTTGTGTGGATTCTCTTGGCTTTTGCAAAAATACTAAATAATTAGTATGGACTGCATGACAGGGGCTATAACTAATAAAGATGGTTGACTGAATTGCCGTTGTCCACAACCCAGTTTTACTTTTAAGTCTATTTTTATATGTTTAATGCAATTCTAGAAGTATATAAAAATGGTTTCTTCCCCCTATCATTCTTTTCCGATTTATTTCCCCACCTAAGGCTGGCTGCTTTTAATATAGTTTTTCCAGAGGCACCTAGGATATTTTAGACTAGATGGAGATTATTTTTCCAGTATCTGTGATAACATGTGAACATACACATCTGGAGCCGCCAACATAAGAAGGACATGGATCTGTTAGAGCAAGTCCAGATGAGGGCCATGACGATGAGAGAGCTGGAGCACATCTCCTATGAAGACAGCTGAGAGAGTTAGGTTTCTTAAGCCTGAAGACAAGAAGCGTTCAAGGAGACGAATGTAACAGCCTTCCAGTACCTAAAGGAGGCCTATAAGAAAGCTTGAGAGGGACCTTTTGGAAGAGCATGTAGTGATAGGACGAGGGGGATTGGTTTTAAACTGAAAGAGTTTAGATTTAGATTAAATGTAAGGAGGAACTTTTTCACTGGGAGAGTGATGAGATATTGGCACAGGTTGCCCAGAGAGGCTGTGGATGCCCCTCCCCTGGAAGCGTTCAAGGCCGGGTTGGGGGGGGCTTTGAGCAACCTGCTCTAGTGGAAGATTCACCTGTTATTGCAGCAGGGCTGGGACTAGGTGATCTTTAAAGTCCCTTCCAAACCGAACCAGATTCTGTAATAATTATGTCTCTTGACCTACTGTCTTTTAATCCTATAGTTTAATTTGATAATTTGCAGTCTTGTTCACTTTCTCTGAGGGAAAGTATTCACAAAACCATTTTGCACAATACTCTAATTATTTTCTTCCACTCCGTCTATGAAATAATTTGCTTTTATGGATAAGGTCCATTTTTTATACACAGTATACATGGTATATGTATAACACGTTATTTCTGACTGATTGTCTCAAATATATTGCTATGCTTAGATGAAGTGCCTTGTTAAAATTTCCATTCTTTTCTGTATTCTGTCCTATAAATTCTGACATAATCTACTCTAGGCACGTACAGTCATTGATAGTTATCTGTGGGTGTAAAAGCAGTCCTTTCTTTTGAATACCTAACTATTTAATGAGGACCTGAATGATCACAATGACTTAACCAGTGCTTAAAAATATCACCTACTGTTTATAGGTTTGGAAGATTGCAGGAGATGATACTTTTATTCAAACAGTGTACAGAATGAAGGAAACCAGAAGATTTATTCATAGGAAAACAATCCAAGAAGTAGCTTGTATGATAACAGATACACTAGTTTAAACCAGTTTCATCCCATTCCTTACTGTGCTAGTAGCTAGTAAAGTATAATGGAATTAAAGCTACAGGAAACAGTGCAAGTTATATTATTTCTTGGGTATTCCTTACATTGATGAGAAATACATAAGAAATTGATATCTGGAAGCAGTTGGTGAACAATGTTTAAAAGCAATTGAAAGGCATTCTTTCATGAATTTCTGTTATCTTTTTTAACGCATCAATTCCCGTTGATTTCCACAACATGCACAATCTATTCTTAATGTGAAAAATGCTTTCAAATGCAACCTTTAATCATTTTCAAACCTACTGCCTGTTAATTTTGTTGACTAGCTTAACTGCTTCTTGTTCACATTTTTCCCACTATTTATAGGTTTCCTGGGCTACCTCTTTTCTCAGCAGAAGAATTCTATGCTCTGCTCTGATCTAAGTGAAGCTCATTAGTACTTACCAAGTCGAATCTGTGTCATTTCTCCTAAGATGAACAGAACCATGCTTCTTCCTAACTGAAAATATGATCTCTAAAGATGCAGTGAAAAAGAAATTGTGTTGATGTGGATAAGACTTGCATCAGTGTCCTAGCATGGAAGAGGCGATTACTGTGGTATGAACAAGCTTCTTTCTAGCTGAGGTCTTGGTCACTTGTCACCTGATTTATAAATGTCTCATCACACCTTTTGATAGACCAGTGGTTTCAGTCCCAAGATTTTGGCAGACTTCCAGATTACCTAGAATTTCTTCATCCTTCTAGGTGAATGTTGTGTATTCCTTGCTTCCTATTCCAAAGCATTTATCTGTATAGAGAAGCTCAGCACAATTATCATGCTCTAATCCTGACATAGCCGAATGTATGGGAGCAGGAACTCCACTATGTAACTAATAAAGCTCTTTCTCATTTTGGGGGCTGTGTTTGTAGGTAAAATTAATGTTAGTGTTGTTACTCTTGAATAAAAATTTCATGCAAGGAATTAGAGCACCATTGTGCAAGAATGAATTACAAATCATCAGAGTACTATCTTAGTTATTAATGTCATTCTTTATAAAATATACAATTTATAAGGGTTTGGCCTGCAAGGTATTCTAGGCCATTATCATTCTTCTTACAGATTTACTCTTCCTAATACCTTTTTACTAAATGTAAGAAGCAAGTTGAAGTTTGTTTTTTTTTTTTACCTGTTTCAGTGACAGCCTGTGAAGGAAAAAGCAATAGCTGACCTTTTCAGAAGAATGGGACGTAGAAATTAGAAAGTAATTGTAGTGATCATAATTTGTAGCAAAAATTTTGTCAAATGCTTGATTGAAAAGCTTTCTCAGAAGAAAAATCACTTCTCCAAACTCATTTTATAGGTTTTTATGTGCTCTACTAATGAATAGATTACTCAAGTGTAGGATGAGAATTTTTGCTTGGCTTTGTGAGGGGAGTTGTTTGCTTGCTTGTCTCTGCTTTCAAACCAAGGGAAGTGTTTCATCCATTAGTGTCTTACAAGGGCAAAGACAAGGAATGCTGTATGTTTTGAGATTGCATTGAAGAGCCAGCAACCGTTTTGTCTTTCCAATAAAATACAGCATAGCAAAAAGAATTATGTCATTTCAAAGTGCATGTTAAGATAAAATTATGATTGTTTTGAAATTACACTGTCATTCTACTAAGGACTTGAATGGAGAAGGGTATTAGTCCTCATTTCTGCAAGAATGTATGTTTTGGAAGCCTTTTAGAGTTTTTGCAGTTTTTTAGATCTGGCTTTGAAAATGGAATTTTTGCAAATCAGAGACTCTTGATTTTACCATAAGCTTGGCTGCCAGACAGACAGGTAGAATGAGATTGGACTAGCCTGATGAAATACCTAAAATGGAAGAGTAATCATGTCAGGCTTCCTTTGGACTTACTGGGGAGAAAAAAGTCTAACTCAGTCTTTGAAGGAGCTCATCTGTCATTGAGACTAATGGGACTGCATTGCCAGCCAGAGTTCATTTAACTGACATGCCTCAATTAAAGTGAATCTGACTCAAAGATTGTAGATGAAGAATGTTCTTGGAGACTTCAAGGCAGGACAATGCCTGCATTTTATTGGGACTGTGAATAATTATAACACTTGGAAATAAAAGCTTTCTGATAGCTATAGGGTGCATAGTCCAAAAGGGATCATAGGTTAGATTTTCCCACAAGGTGGAAAGATAAACTTGCAGATGAGCAACTAAAAATGTGATTTTTCTATGAAGATATACTCTCAAATTGTAAGAAGCTGTACTCATTTAAATCTGAGAAACTACAAAGTCTAGTGAAGTCTCGATGAAGACCCAAATATTTGAAGTATATATTGTGCACTATGTTAACATTTTACAATGGTGGGGCTGAAATATTGCAAATTCAGAAAGCTTTGCCTAATATTAAGTGGTATGAAACAGATTTTGACTGAAAATAACAAAATTGCACTATACTTAGGATATATATATAGATGCAGCTGAGAAGACAGGGTGGAAGGAAATTAGTTTCTTAGCTTGTGGGTACATTACTTGAAGCTGAGTGCTGAAGGCAGTAAATACAGATTTACCTAAGTCATATTTTATACATGATACTACTGTCCCTAGTTCCAGTAGGTTCTTTGTTACATGAGTATTCTGAGTCCCCTGCACTTCCTTTGTGGAGGAAATGGTCTCTAACTTTGGCAACAGCAGTTTTCCAGCTCTAAGCCTAATAAAAAGGGAATGCAAGAGAAAAACCTTTTATTTGTTGTTTCTGCTGCTGGAGAGCCATCAGACCGGGTTTAAGCAACAAACTCTCTTCCCACTGCTTATTAATAATAGAAAGGTACATAAACAAATAAACAAAAGTCTGCCATGATAACCTATTCCCTGTAGGAAATGGGATGAAAAAGAAAATCAGTAACTATTGAAGGGAAAAGGATAAAATTAGTAGGGAAAGGAAACTTTTCTAGTAGGTGAGAATGCACTAAAGCTAACGGCGAAAAATTTATGTCTTAAAATCTAAAAATATCTGTCAAATTTATAGCAAATAAATGGGTTTTCTATGTTTTTAGACTTTTCTCCACATACAAGAAATTTTTTGTTGAGCTTGTTTGATTTTGTTTCTTTAATGAATGTTCAGATTTTTAAAAAGTGGAAGTATTGACTTAGTACCTTACCATTGACTTGCAGGTGCTGGGACTTTAGGAAAAATGATTGGAATAGCTTTGCACTGTGCTTTCTAATGCAGTACAGTAATAGCCAAGAAAATCCTAAGTCCTTTTTTCTCTTTAACTATCTCAGCAGGGCAATCAAACAAAAGGAAAATAATGTCCATCTCTTCTTCAAGTTGCTACATGAGATCACTCAGTATCTGACTTTTTTCAGCTAAGGCAAGCAAATACTGTGCTCCAGGATCACTTGTCAAACCAGTGACAGAGCAAGTTCAATTTGCATGACTGGCCCTACCAGATTTCCTGTTTACCTGAGGAGACTAGTTTTAAATTTCATCAGCATAACAACTTATTTCAAGTGTATTAAGTTTTGCCTATTGTTGGCAGCCTTGAGGAACGTAATGTTGGGAAAGGATTTAAAGGTCTGGAAGAGATAAGAAAAAGAATCACGGCAGTGTTCTCAGGTCAGGTTTTTTTGTTGTTGTGGAATGTTTTCGATATTTATGGAATATCTTTGTCATGGAAAGGTTGGGTTTTTAGTCAAATTGTTATATGAAAGATTTACTAAGAATTGGTGGCTATTGAATAAGAATTTTCTAGTAACAGCTCAACTGCTAGAACCCAATATTGATTGTACAACTTGTTGCAGAGCTATTCATTGAGCACCTTCCAGTACCCGAAGCGGGCCTACAGGAAAGCTGGAGAGGGACTGTTTACAAGGGCCTGTAGCAATAGGACAAGGGGCAGCGATTTTAAACTAGAGAAAGGTAGATTTAGATTGGACATTAGGAAGAAGTTCTTTACTATGAGGGTGGTGGAACATGGGAACAGGTTGCCCAGGGAGATGGTGGAGGCCCCATCCCTGGACACATTCAAGGTCAGGCTTGATGAGGCTCTGAGTTACCTGATCTAGTTGGAGATGTCCCTGCTTACTGCAGGGGGTTTGGACTTGGCGACCTATGGAGGTCCCTTCCAATCTGGGACATTCTGTGATTCTATGATTCTTGCTGCAGTTTTGTACAGGATCTGAAACTATTTTCAAACAAGCAAGATGAATTTTCAACTTGCTCAAATGTGAGACAGTCCATTGAATTTGAAAAGTTGCATTTTATTTTCAGGCATTTGTAATAAAGTAAAGAGTATAAATAATTAGATTCATAGAAATTAAGTTGAATTTCCACTTTCTTATACAACAACTTTAGCCTTTGTGCAGTATGAGAGCAATTCAAGTTCAGTATCTTTTTCTTCCTCATGGGTTGCAGCAACTACCTCTTTGTTCCAGTGTAGTTCTCAGGATATGAGTATTTTGGACTTTGAGAATTATTGTATTTTTGTGCTCACTGTCTCCTATTGATAGTGTCCCACTTCCTTTAGCTGCAGAAACAGACGCTAGATCTCAGTTTTCCACCTCCCCCATTTGATGTCCTGCTATTTGGATTATTCTCTACTACTTCAGTGAGGGTTTGATGACTACCTGATGTGTTTGCCATACATGAAATGATACAAAAGTGTCCTGATAGCTGAAATGCACTTCTGTGAGACCTTGGTTTGCCTGAACTGCATAATGCATGGATTTCTTGCCATCACAAAGACTATTCTGACATCTGGTGTTCCCCCAATCCATGTCTATACAGCATTGTAGAATCCCTGTATAGGTGTCTCAAACTAGCATGACTGCTGCAACGTCTAACAGAGCAGTCTGTCTGCAGTGCCTTGTGTTGTCTGCAGTTCTGCTTTGTACCAGCATGTTGATGCATGCTATAAAGAAATAATTCCTTCTAAACTGTTTTTGCAAAGGTCTACGACAATCTATAAATATATCCAAATAGTTTCTTTTTTTCCTGACTACTTTAAATTAAATCAATGTAGATGATAATCTCATTTCTGAAACTGAACAACAGGGTTAGCAACATGGCTTCAGTAACTAAATTGCTTGTGGTTATGTGCAGTATAGTCAAAACTAGTTCTTAGAATTAGTAGAAGGTAGTCACTTTATAGATTTAAACTAGAGCTGCTGCTTGGTCTGTCATGTGTCTAGGACTGAAGTGTTGCCTGACTAGTGACCCTTCAAATTTTGGGCCACCTCCAACATGCTCGTACATGGGGGAGTTAGGGATAGTATACAGTTTTATGTTAAAGATGGATTCCCCAACAGTAAGGAGAACTCCAGCTGAACCATGTCAATTATCTTTGTACTGTTCACATTTTGTAAAGCTGACCGAGGCATTTTGAAATTATCTGTGAAAGAATCTGCAAGGAAAGGCACATAACCGATTCTTTGTAACAGGTTTCTATTTTGCTTACGATCCAAATCAAGTCCAGTGCAAAGTAGGTAAACCCTTGTCACTTGTGTTAAATATTGAGTTGTTCGAGTACATGCCAGTATCTGGTGACCTATCTTGTAAGAAGCCACAAATGTACTTAAAAGGAAACAGCAAACTTTTCTCCCACTCTTTCATCTTGTTTTATACTAATAGTGTTGCCTTCTAAGAGGTAGGAAATGTCAAACGTTAAGTATTCCCTGCAGTTTTTAGCATCAAGGATTTTGAAAAGTCCTACATGTTCTTGGGTCTGGCTGTAGTAAAAATGCTATGCCATGTTTATTTATATTGCAGTGACATGCCATATCAATTATTTCAAGTGAAAAAATATGTATTTTCTGCCCCAGAGCACATGAAATCTAAATTCATTTGCACAAAGGGCAGTGTAATTAATATATAGACGAGATGATCCCTCTGAGAGCTGCTAATGAAAAGAAATAGTCCTGTTTTTTCAAGGAAAGTGTTGGCTATTTGTATCAAGCTCACTTGCGCGTAATATTTTCTACTGCAGAACATGTCTTTAAAATAGGTTTTTGAGTTACAAGCTGTGAATGAGCTAGCAGTTACCCACTGTAGTGATAACTTCCAATGATTCTGCTTCTGAAGTACCACTAAGGTAAATTAGATATTGATTTCTAACAATATGGAAGACTTGTCTCATTGCTGAATTTTTAATCTTACAGCTTAAATAAGAATTTGATATCTGATGCTAAAACTTATTATTGTTTGTGTTATAGATGTACCTGGAGTCCTAAAATGAAAGGTTCCACTGTGCAAAAAACAGTATAAAGAGAGGGGAGGATATGCAGTGAAATACAAAACAGTTGGGGTTTTGCTCCAGTGGCAAAAACTTCCTGGGTCAAATCTATGCCTCATCATGCACGAGCAACCAAACAGACAGGTGTCTGTCAAACTCTCATCCAAATGAGTTGATGTCTCAAACATTGTGTAAGGATCACTCTGACCTGAACAAGGCAACATAAGAAGCAGCCTAGTGGTTAGAACAGAGGACAAAATATGCCAGCTAAAGCAGGAGTGAAGTATATCAGGAGTTAAGAGGCCTCATCCCTTGCCAAGTTTTCATATGTGCTGCCTACCAGGCAAAGGGTAATAAAGTACAGTCTCCACAACTACTGACTGTTGGTGGAAAGGGTTGATGCCACCTTTACCCCTCTTGTGCATATGAGGAATGGTGGTTACCACCTCTGTACACTTCCCATGTAAATTAAGAGGTACTTCAAGCAAACACCCCTCTTAGCAGGGAACAAAAAGGAATTCTAGTGTACCCACCAACAAAGACCTCCAAGGAACAGGCCAGGCAAGATGCTTCTGGAACCCTGGGTGGTGATCTGGAACTTTGCCTACTCTTTCACTCTCTCGCATCTCAGAATCACAGAATTGTGATCGTTGGAAAAGACCTCTAGGATCACTGCATCCAACTGTCAACAAAAACAAACAAACAACCCTAAAAAACCAAAACCACAAAAAAAGACCACCTCACCATCCTACTAGATCATGTCCTGAAGTGCCTCATCCATACTATTTTTTAATACCTTCAGGGATGGTGACTCCACTCACCTCCCTGGGCAGCCCATTCCAGTGCCTGACTACTCCTTCAGTAAAGGAATTCTTACTAATATCTAGTCTAAAACTAATCTCCTCTCTCTCCTCTTTCTCTCTTTACTTTCTCTTTCCTTTAAGTACATCATATATAGTTTTAGTAGGTTTTATAGTTCAGGGGATTAAGTATTAAACTTTTTTTTTTGTGGGTGCTATGGTGCTATGGTGTAAGTCTCCTTAATTTGACCCAAGTGAATCACCAAACCTCCATCTCTCCCTTCTTTCCCCCCACCTTGATCAAGTGAGATGTGACAGGTGACCTTGGTTTTTATTAGAGATCAAATATTTAGCCATATCCTGCCTACTTCAAGATGTTCTGGTTTCTTCAAGTGTGCAAAATGTGTATTTATACCATTTTCATGATCTCTGGCTATTGAGATGCTGTGAAGTCAAAGCATCATAATTGCACGTTACCGTTCTTCTAAATCAATTACAGTTCTTCAGAGAGCATTTAAGAGGTTTTTGTTTGTGTGGGTTTTTTTCACCAAATCTAACCCAGGAACAAAAAGATCTGATCTCATATCACAAGACAAAGAATTTGCAAATCCTTTAGGCACAGTTACTTACACGGGTTAATTACCACAACCATTTTCTCATTACCCTCCATAACCCTGACACTCTTACAGTTTCTACAGATGATACAGAATGCTGCTCCTAGAATATTTTACTTTTCTAAACATAGGTTATCACTGTGTTTTCCACCCTCTTGACAAATATTTTCTTAACATTAATACCATGTTGAACATAGTATTAATTGCAAATTCCATGTACTGTACACAAGCTTCACATGTTTTCTTTATGCTTGACTGTATGCATCTTTCTTGCAACCAGTTCAACTTTCCCTATCATCCTTGAGTATCACTTGCTTTTTTATGGGTTAGTTGATAACAGATTTTTTTATGCCCTGCATTACAGATATGATTAGGTGCTATCAGGTCTGACCTAGTATTGAAGTCAGTCAGAAATCTTACATTGACTACAGATCATTCCATTCTAAAAATCTAGTCATGTGTTTACATCATTTGTTCCAGGTTTAAGTGTTTGAATTGACAGTATAATGCTTGGAACAGTATGATTTGCTGCAAGTAGTCAATAATGCCATTTTAGCTTACGTGTGCCATTTTAACTGGAGGGATTTCAGAGGAATTCACATATGACTTAATTGTTCATGTGTTAAGTGCTGGTAAAGGAAAGTCTAACATGTTAGGAACGTTCCTCATGTTTAACTCTGAAACAAGTTTTGTTTCAGAAATCTGTTGCAATAAAGCTAACGCAGTTAACCTTTTTATCACCTTTATGATGAAAATATGTTTTAACATCACTGACTGGAGTACTGCATCCAGCTCTGGAGTATTAAATTCAAGAGGGACACGGACCTGTTGGAGTGGGTCCAGAGGAGGGCCACAAAGATGATCAGAGGGCTGGAACACCTCTCCTACAAGGACAGGCTGAAGGAGTTGGGGCTGTTCAGACTGGAGAAGAGAAGGCTCCAGGGAGACCTTATAGCCACCTTCCAGTACCTGAAGGGTGAGAGGTCTACACAGGACTGTTTACAATGGCATGTAGCAATAGGATGAGGGGCAGTGGCTTTAAAAAGAGGATAGATTCAGATCATAAATTAGGAAGTATTTTTCCTTTGTGAGGGTGGTGAGACACTGGAACAGGTTGCCCAGGGAGGTTGTAGGTTCCCCAACACTGGATGTGTTCAAGATCAGGTTGGATGGGACTTTGAGCAACTAGGTCTAGTGGGAGGTGTCGCTGTCCATGACAGGGGAGTTGGAACTAGATGATCTTTAAGGTCCCTTCCAACCTAAACTATTCGAAGATTCTATGATTCTATGACTAACTCTATGATCTAAGTAATTACTTTTAGTTAGCAGTGATGTCATGCTCCTGACCATGGAGAGCACATTTGTTAACTGTTCTCATTTCTTCCAGCTCTCAGATAAACTAAAAATACAGTAGGCTTTTTTCTTAGTACTACTTTTCAGTATCAGCAGTTGCTGTGGTTGTTACAGGACTGTTAGTTAACTTTCAGTATAACTGAAACAAAGAAAAGTCAATTCTGAGAGTTATCAATTTAAGCTGATAATACGAAGTTAAATGACTGTCCCTTTTATTCTGTGCAGAGAAAGAGGATTTTGTCCCATAATAAAGTTATGGACCATAACAACTTAAAATACCTGTATGTACATATGTTCAGTCACCTTCTCAGAAGGCACAAGGATGTGTGACACAAATGCCTGAAATCAGTTTGCTATTCATATTTTTCCACATATACAAGAAGGGAGCACTGTCTGCTTGACCTGTTGTAGTGAATCTATCAGGGAGCATAATTCATCTGTGAAATTATTTCATAAGGGTTCCATCAAAGCTACAAGATAAATCTTGACACATTTTTATGTAGGTTTGTCAGCTTTACTCCAGCAGTCCCAGCTGGATGCAAATGCCATCTATTTTATTGTCCTTGAACTCTGTGGTCTCTGCTTTGCGAGTTTTCCTGGGTGGCTCTGCAATCAAGTCCAGTTCTGCCTTATTGAATTTTACTTGCTACAGTGATTTTGGAAACAAGGCAGGGCTCATGACATGTAAGTGAAGTCCAGTCCCATTACTTCACTTTGAGTGCCCCTTTACCATTCTGTGTTCATACACTATTAAAAACCATGATGCTTCATTTTAGTCCTAACAGCCAACATGTGTGACCGTATCATTTTCTTTGCATTTTTAACAAACTGTGTAAAACACAAACCAGGAATTACTGATCTATGAAGTAGTGTTCATTGTGTGAGAACCAAAAAAAAATGTTTTTTCAATGAAATTGTATGTTTCTTTTCATTTGCTGAAAAATATGTAAAACTGCATCTCTAAATATATTCACAAAGTTTAAGTTTCTTCTGGGGAAAAAAAATTGCAATGTCCTCTCTGTTTTCAGATTGGTGAGATAAGGGTGTTTAGAGGAATTCTACTGAAAGTAATTTTTATATAAAGGGGAATTGAAATGTGTTACCATGTCTGGGTAAAGGCATAGCTAAGTTTCAGTAATTAATTTGGTCTCAATTGGGTATTTTTACATATTCAAAGTTGTATTTTATTTATTATTAATTTCTATTAAATCTGCTAGTAGTTATTCTGTTAAATCTGTTAGTCTTTTCAGGATGTATATTTACAAAAATTATTGTCCAAATAAGAGCATTTGTGTATTCAAATAAAGAGGGAGTCTTTAAAGCTCTCTCACGTGATACATGTCAGACTCCCTTCTTCCTTCTAGCTGTAGATTGTGGTTGTGTGAAGATTTATGGAATCCATTCTTTTCATGGATAGATAAGTGATAAAAAGGCATGTGAAGCAAATTAACAGCACCTTATTCAGATCGCTGTGGAAAAAAAGCTTGCATATGTTAATTTCTATGAATGTATATTTTAAATGTATAAGCATAAAAAAAATGCAGCATTTCATGCCATAAATAGAAACCAGGAAACTAGGAAGCAAAGAGTTGGCAAATCACTACTAAGTTAACAATTTTATGTTCTTTAGCAATTTAGAGCACGTACTCTCCTAACTTATCCCATGTCATTAGAGTAAGTGAAACAGACCACTGACAACTCAACTTCCTGTGAGTAGCTGATGTTTTAAGACATTTGAAGTGTAGCACTTAGTAAAATTCTGATCCTGTTGATTTGACAGTTATCATGGATTTGAATAAAGCCAGAGACACCCCTATTTTTGCAAAACCGGAGCTATATTCTCTGTTGATTTGCTGCTATTTGGCCTTCAAGATTTATCTCAGATAAGCTAGCAGCAATGGAGCTGTATTGAAAATATAGTATTGCTCGTGATGTTCTTTAAACAAGCACAGGAGTGCATGTGGGAAAGGCTCTCGGCAGGCTGGTAATTACCACTTGTCACTGTCACAGAAGTCTTGTATTACTGTTGAGTCACAGAGTCAGTTAACTGTTGCTGAAAGATGAAGAGGTGGATATAAATGATGTAAATGTTCATGAACAGATGCACTGTACCATGATACTGTCTGTCACTCAAATTCAGAGCGTAGAAAATGTTATTCCTTGCTAGAGGAACATGGTTTCAGCAGTTTGAGGGGGCTTTCTCATTTTTACATGCTAATGCATCCTAACAGACGTGATATACTGCAAAGATCTGAGGAAAAAAGTAGCAGACATGGTCCAGGAATAACTTTGAGAGAGGTCATTCACACTATATGTAAACAAAATCTTGAAAGCCATAGAGTTGAAGGCAGAATTCCCTGAGACTTTAATGTAACCAGGGTTTCACTCTTGATTCCTAACCTGGACACTTGCTACTTTCAAGCTTTGACATGTACTGTCTCCTTCCTTGCCTTTCCTTTCAACAGCAGTATTTGTACATCTTTGAAATAGAGCAATACAGATGCTTCCATTCTATGGATGAAGGATTTGGGCACAATCGCACATAGTCTAGAAACAGCCCATGACAGCCTGGGAACAAAGTTAATATCTTCATGACTGGACTGTACTTCATCCTCTGCTTTGCTGCTGGGATCCCTGTTTTGATGATGGAGAGTAACTTGGCCCTACATTAGCTGATAACTAAAAGTGAAATTCAGCTACTTTTGTGGGAATTTATTCTGTTATTTTTTAAGAATCTCTTGAATAATTAGAAACTGAAATGAGCTTTCTGTGGAGTAATCTTTTAAAAATGAATTATGTTGAACTGACTGAATACTAGAGAGAAGTTGAATACTCTAGCTAAAATATATTAATGATTAGTGCTTCCACCATCAGTTATTTATTATATAAAGTAACTTCTTAGTATATTTTTTTATAGAATTTGATACTTCACTCAGGTATGATAAACAACACTGAAGTAAGTAAAAGTGATCTAATGTTTCCTGTTACTGCTTTCTCTAGACTTTTCTGGGAGATGATGTATGCATGCTTCATTTCTGTTTCATTTATTTGTCTGTAAGGACTGTTTTCCATTCTCTCCTGAATGTTTGAATGAGAAACTTTTCTCCTTCACAGTCTTGATGTATTCAAGTGCTTTTAATCATGAAGTTTTCCTGACCTCATCCTTAAGTTGATTCACAGGCATCTTGCCTTAACTTTGCTGATTTCACTCTTTTGTTTTTTATCAAATATGACTTTGTCTTGTTTCACTTGTAACTGTGTGTGGGCAGTTGCAATCGCCCTAACAAAAGTCTAATTGAGGTAGGGGCTCACCAGAGACATGTTAAAGATTGGTTCATTGCCTCAGAGGCATTAAACAGTGCCTCACAGCGATTAACCAGCACCTCAGGGTCCAGGTCCAGGCTATGGTCCACCTTAGCCTGCCTTTGTCATGGGCTTGCCCCCAACTAATTAGAATAACCACAGTTCACACTTGACTAGGGTTTAAATGGAGCTCCACCAGAGAGCCAATTTTGAGTTCCCTTGGAGCAAGTGAGCCTTGCAGTCGGACACTTCCCTTGGATATATGGGACAATGTCCAAGGATACTTTTGTGGATTGAGTGAGCCTCACTTGCCCTTTGTTGAGTGAATATTTCTTCTGTATAGATCCTTGAGTAAGCCCTTGCCCCCTTTGGGTGATAAAAAAGTTATAGGAGAAGAAAGAAAAAACATTATATTCTGATTTTGTTGGCAACCAGAATTGAAGAAAGACTCCATCTTCCAAAAAGGATTTTATTTTCTTCATATTTCAGACATTCAAAGGTTGTCTTTAGGCTGAAAGAATGCCATTTCCTTTCTTAAACTCTTGGAAAGGTTTCCATCCTTTAATTTTACTTTTAAACAAAGGAATACGGGATTAGAATTTCGAAATGATATACTCATGCAACAGAGGTCATCTGTTCTGTTTTAGATTGGGGTTTGTTTTTTAAAAACCTCATAGCACTTCTTCAGAAGAGAATTTTGGAAAGCCAGGAGTGAATTTGCTGGCTGGGTGTAAGCTAGAGTTTTAATAATTCTGCCCCAAGTTCCATTTGTTGAAAGAACTTTGTGTAGAAATTCTTAAAAGTCAGCTTTCCTTTTCTTTGCTGTCTATACACATTTCTTCCCTACCAAGCAATTTTGGCTTGATGTTTACATTGTTTGTTAAACAGACTTTAACTGTCTCGAACAAGAGTTGTCTTAATATGGTATAGAATCTAGCCCATTTCCTGTTGAAATATTACCTCTATAGGATTTATGAAAATTGTCTTTAATCAGTAATTATATTACCTCACATTTTTATAGGCATTTCTCTCTTAAATTCTAAAGCATTTTACTTGCTGGGTCATCATTTCCGAATTAGCCAAAACTGAACAGTTTTCCCCCAATGGCAAGAATGATGGTATAAGATTCAGTCAAGGAATGGCAGTGAAGAGGTAGGAATATGTTTGTATTCCTACTCTTGAATAACATTGTTAGTTACAATTAATACAGTTGTTAACTTTTGACTCATGGGGACTTCCACAAGAAGAAATAATAAACACAGGTTCACTACTTTCTAATTTAACAGTTAGTTTTCAAACTATTCAGAATATACGTAAGAAATAGAGAAAATATCTTCCATTTTCTTTATTTTTGCTATTTAAAACAAAATAAAATCCCAGATTGTTCTGGAAAATAACACTTGTGTATCAGATAACCATACTGAGTTTAAAGACAGAGAAAGGAAATCATTTCAAAACTATTTTCAGTCTTGAGAAAAGGCCCATTCGATTTTATAAATTGTTCTTGTAAATGCACCTTCCCCTTCCCAGTGACTGACATTTGATTGTTCCTGTTAACTGTCTACAGTTTTAAGAGTATGAGATGCCTAATGCAGTCATAGTTTCCCATCTAGTGGCATATTTGTGAATTGCCACAGTTAGGTTACTTTAAATCAGTTAAAGATTACATTCTTTTCTTTAGGAGAGGATTCCTGTTTGCATATTCATCATCCCATCCAGGGAAAGCCAGCTCCTACGCCAGTGATAGATGCTATTCTATAGCAGAGGTCATAGATGATTGAAACAGGTGATATATGACTACAGAGCTTGTGGTGGACCACAGAAAATATGATACATGTCAATAGATATAACAGGGACACACAGCATCATATATTAGAGTCATATTTTCTTCAGGCAAGCCAAAACTGGCAGGTATTCAGAAGAAGGGACACAAAATGGGCAACACTTCCAATGGCAGTAATTTTCTCTTTCATTAGGCTATCTTAAGGTTAATTTCTCAGGCTGGATTTATCCCATATCTGATAACAAAGATATGTTAACCTACAACTACCTGGAGGGAGGTTGTAGTCAGGTGGGGGTCAGGCTCTTCTCCCAGGCAACTAGTGACAGGATGAGAGGGCACAGCATGAAGCTGCACCATGGGAGGTTTCAGTTGGATATCAGGAAGCACTTCCTGACAGAGGGGGTGAACAGACATTGGAATGGACTGCCCAGGGAGGTGGTGGAGTCACCATCCCCGG
>WUAM01000341.1:4653858-4679252 GCA_024336885.1 Actenoides hombroni
GATATGGTCTAGGGGTGAACTTGTAGAGTAGGGCTAATGGTTGGACATGATGATCCCAAGGGTCTTTTCCAACCTAACTGATTCTGTGGTTCTGTGATGCGTTTTATTCAATTGTATTTATGCTATTGCACCTCATTTCTTTGTGTGAATGGTAGATTTTGCCCTACATATGCTTACCAAACTAGCCTGGGTCTTTTCCAAATGAAATTTTCCATCATATGGTGTGATCTGACCAAACAGGTTAGTTCATGAAACTCTTAGAATTGCTGATGTTTCCAGGTTGTGCTGAAGAGTAAAGATCATCAGTGTCGCATGCGGGTCATAAACCACAGCGAGATTTTGTTCATATTCTCGGGAACAGAATTAAGACTCAAAACGGAGTCAAAGTGCTAAGTGACTTTATTTGGCTGACAGAAGTTCGCAAAGCAGAGAGAGAAACAGAGAAAGGAAAGGAAGGAAGATAAGGGTCGGTTGCGATAGCTACCACAACAGATCTGCGGCGTCCTGTCAGTCCAATGTGCTTTCAGGTCCAGTGGGAGAACGTTCTGTCTGATGTTGGCGGCTCCTGCTCTTTTATCGGAGACTATTCTGCTTATCCGCACCCACCACCTGGCGGTGGCACACATGCCCAACACTGTCTCTGAGGGGCCTCAGGTGGTCTTCAGGGGTCTCTGGACCCCTCGGTCTTCCAGGCCCCGGCTGTGGGCTTATGCGTAGGGGTGGGGTTGCAGCTTTCCAAGCTGATAAGGCACCATTTCTGACAAGCTGTGGTCCAGTTCGTGGTTTGGAGCCTGTCCCCACTGATAGAGCCAGGTTGCTTGGTCATCACCTCGGACAAGCCGTCGTCCAGTTTGTAGTTTGCAGTCTGTTTACACTGATACAGCAATGTTGAGGCATACACTACACTGCCCTTGTTACCATCTCTGACAATCAGAGAAAGATATTTTGTTTAAATAATTGTTGTTTGGAGTCTCAATTTCTTTAATACCCACCTAGCAGGTGTAGGTGATGCTGTGCCTGCTATTCCCCAAAGCTCTAATTTTATAAAAAATCTTCCATATGCAGTTCATCTCTACATTTTTCAGAATACTTCCTTGCTTGAATTCCCTGCCACCTATTAAATCCAGGGTAGGCTTTGCTTATGAAGAAAGAGCAAAGGAAGAAAAAGACTAATCAGGCTGACCAATGAAAAATAAAACCACAACTCATTATTTAATATATATGTGTGACTCCAAAGCTGAGAATTTGCTGTATGTACTCAAATTATCTAATGCTTCCACAAATACTACAATCACTCTTTTCAAAGCAGTTAAAGAGCAGGTATTATGAAACATTATAGTAAAACACAGTTTCTACTACTGTTTATTAAGATGCATGTCTGAAGAAAGCAACTGGCTGAACAGTTAGGAGCTAAATTAGCTGCAAGAGGTTGAATAACCAATAATATGTATGTGAACTGAATTGCCAAATCTGTTCCTTAAGATTATTGATATTTTCGTTTAAGCGTGGTGTGACTGAATAAGTTGTTTGTTATATATGCCCACAGTTAACCTTTTTTTCAGAAAAAAAAAAAAAAATTGTTATTTGTCATTATGTAGAATCCAAGACATAGTCTGCACTTCCCTTTTACAGAAAGCGTTGTGTGACGCACCTGAGAGGGAGGCTAGGAGAGGGTACAGCTTGGACAGGTGCACCCTTTGCTGGGTTAAAAACTGGTTGGATGGCCAGGCCCAGAAAATGGTGGTGAACAGTGTGCATCCAGTTGGCGTCTGGTGACCAGTGGTGTACCCCAGGTATCAGTACTGGGCCCAGTTCTATTCAATAACTTTACTGATGACCTGGATGTGGGGATTGAGACTACCCTCAGTGAATTTGCAGATGACACCAAGCTGGAAGGGAGTGTCAATCTGCCAGAGGGTAGGAAGACACTGTAGAGGGACCTGGACAGGCTGGGTCAATGGAACTAGGCCAACGGTATGAAGTTCAACAGGACCAAGTGCAGGGTCCTGCACTTTGGCTATAATAACCCCATGCAGAGCTACAGACTGGGGGATGAGTGGCTGGAGAGTGGCCCAGCAGAGAGGGACCTGGGAGTACTGGTTGACAACCAGTCAAACATGAGCCAGCAGTGTGCTCAGGTGGCCCAGAAGGCCAATAGCATCCTGGTTTGTATCAGAAATAGTATGACCAGCAGGACTAGGGATGTGATTCTCCTCCTGTATTCAGCACTGGTGAGGCCTCACCTCGAGTACTGTGTACAGTTCTGAGCCCCTCACTTCAAGAAGGATATTGAGTTGCTGGAGCGAGTCCAGAGGAGAGCAACGAGGCTGGGGAAGGGACTAGAAGGAAAGTCTTATGAGGAGAGGCTGAGGGAGCTGGGGTTGTTTAGCCTGGAGAAGAGGAGACTCAGGGGGGACCTTGTCACTCTCTACAACTACCTGAAGGGAGGTTGTAGTCAGGTGGGGGTCGAGCTCTTCTCCCAGGCAACTAGTGACAGGACGAGAGGGCATGGCCTGAAGCTGCTCCAGGGGAGGTTTCGGTTGTGTATCAAGAAGCACTTCCTGACAGAGAGAGTGATCAGACATTGGAATGGACTGCCCAGGGAGGTGGTGGAGTCACTGTCCTTGGATGTGTTTAAAGAAAGGCTGGATGTGGCACTTAGTGCCATGGTCTAGCTGATGTGGTGCTAGGTCATAGGCTGGACTTAATGATCTCAGAGGGCTTTTCCAGCCTCAGTAATTCTGTGATTCTATGACATGTAATTAAAGGAAAAAATCCCTAATTAAGTTTGTAACTCCAAAATTATGTCAAAATCTTTTTCTTGTTCCTGTAAATGCTTATGACGTGCCTTGGAACACTGTTCAGCCAGCCTTGGAAATGTATGTTGTATTGCAACAAACAACTGTTGATCATTTTTCAAATTCTTCTGGTACATTCCTGCTGAGTTTGTGCTCTCTTTAACTCCCATGTGCTTCTAGGGAAGCTTTTACTTGTCTGGTTAAAACATATGTGCTTTTTACTAGAAGACAGAGAGAAAAAGATTATTTAACCTGTTCAATTAACCTGTTCGATTAAAAAACTATACATGATCTAAAATTTGCAATATCCTTCACTTGATTCTTGCTGTGTCATTTTTTTACCTAAAGTTAAGGAGTCTGGGATCATATCGCTACAAAATCTGTAAATCCCAAATCTCCAAGTTGGAACTCTGGAGCTCTGCCTAAGCTCAAAACTCACTTCCCTGTGCAGGTGTTACAGTTACAAGGGACTCAGTAACTTCCATTCTTGGCAAGGCCTCAGACCACCTGCAGAATTACCCAGTGCAAGCAAATGCAGCAAATTGGCAATAGTGTGGAAGCTGCTGTGCAGCTACCAGCAAGAAAGAGCAGAAAGCATCAACAATGTTTGTAGCATCCACTGGAGGTAGCTCTCGGAGTGTAAGAAATAGTGGGAAGCCAATGTAAAAGTGTCCTACTCTCCTCTATAATGAACATTTTTCACTTAAAGATCACAGGGAACACTTTAGTGGTTGAAAATCACATGCGCATTCTCATCCCTTTACAACTTCAAGAGTCATAGATGGTCCATAGGCCATGAATGGGATAATCCTGATTTATGTCAGTATGTCTCTTTCTAATGGACTCTCACTATAGAATTTGAAGGCAGTAACAGCTCCCAGGCCAGCTGAGGCTCATGCAGAATTTATAGTCTTACTATTACTTACTACTTAATTACTACTATTACTTACTACTAGTCTTACTATTACTTACTATTACTTACTCTACTATTCTATGAAAACTATCGGAATATACTGACAAATAATGTTTTCTGAATCTAATTCAGGAGAGGAGTTTAGCTACATCATGAGAAGAATGTTCTGCTCATATGTGCTGTATTTCCAGAAGAGGGCTCTGCCAGTGTAGCTGTTCTGGGAGCAGAGCTGGGCTCCACTGCAAGAGAACACCTTCATGTAGCTGGGTTCACATATAACGCTGTGCACTGGATTAAACTCCATGAATATGGAAGCAGAAACTCACTTTCATCAGCACAGTATAATTATCTCATGAAATCTTATCAATGTACTGTATGAAACTGACTCTCAGCAGTGCTGGCCAGGGCACACCTTGCCAGTCTCTGCACCTATTCACTAACATGCGCCTTCTGCCCCCTTCCCATCTCTACTTCTCAGTTAAGAAAAGATGTTCTTGGCTGTTCTTTTTTTTTTTTTTTTTTTTTTTTTTTTTCCCCCATCCTTATTTGCAAGCAAATTAAGCTCATTATCCTCCCGCCATCATCTGCAACGAACGTGAAAGGTTGACAAATGCTCAGGGTCCCGAAAGGTTGGGATCCACTGAACTAGATATTCCGTTCAAAATTCCTCCTAAACGGAACGGTTTTACTCTGAATGGTTGATTCGTTTTTATTATTTAACTGTTTACGCTAATTTATTTACGCTTTTTAGAAATTGATATTTATATTCTAGTCTTCTGCTGTAGAAATTATACTGGAGCTGTTACTTTTGAGGTTAAATATACCGGTTCAGCGATATTCTTCTTATGGGTTTGCATGCAATCATGCAAGGTGACCACAAGAGGTCAACAGAGATACGTAAGCACTAATATCCCCTTTGTATGCGTGAAATACATGGTAGAGGAAAGCCGTAGTCAGACTGGGTTTTCTGGTGATTTTAGAGAAGATATTCTCATGTTTATACAAAAAATATAATGGAATTGTTAACCATCTCTTTTTATAAACATATGTGAGTGATGGTTATTATTGCTTCTAGCACATTTATTTGCTGTTTGCTTTTAAACAAAAAATAAGTCATCAAAAACGAAGTAAATTGTCTAGAAATATGTTTTCCCAAATTACACTGTCTTTATTCATATAATGATAAGATAAAACAAGCCTACATTCATTGTGTGAAATTTGTTACCATATCCAAGAATATGCAAATTTATTTAGTTATTGACCTGGTATTTTCTCTGCAGATCCCCAGATATGTTCTGTTATGGTTTAAACTGCAGCTATCTAGGTCCCCGTTCTGTAAGCACAAACTGCCTGTGTGGAAGGTGTATTTTGTGCCACTGTTACTTGGCACCTTCAGTACCATTTAGACCTGGGATTCCTTGCAGATATATGTAACTATATTTCACTGACCTGTTCAAGTAACACATTGATTTCCTTCTTAAAAATTGTATCTGTTGTGTAGGGCTAAGACTTACCAACTGAACACCACCTGACAGCTTTTACTGTAGCTGTTTGTACTGACATAAAGCAAGCACAAACAGGTGCTCATCGTTTACTTTTTTTGGCACCTAAACTTCAGTCATGTGCAATTGGAAGCTGCATTTTTTTCTCTCACCACGTTTTTTTTTTAATCATTCTATGTCTTATAATCAGCATTTCCTTTAAAAATTATAGTAAGACTTCATTTTCAAAGGAGAAAAAAGGCTCACCATTATCATCTGTGATGAGGGGAAGCAGAGGTCAGCAACATACAGCATTCTTGTCTGGTCATCTAAAATGGACTCCTACATATTGCAGATTGTGTTCTCCTCAGCAGCCCACATTTCTCTGAATGAAGGCAACATACCAAACTTTTTAATGGGCATCACTTATGTTTCATGCTCACTGTAGTAGCATAGTAGATAATGGAAAGTTTATTGCAATACTTACCACCTGAAAGGCACGAGTTTGATACTAACTAATGTAACTAGTAGTTGCTGTTGCATATTTACTTATTTTACACGCACAGGTAATACAGAAACTTACTTTCATGTTTTGGAAAGAAAAAGGTTTTCATGTGCGTGCTTTCAGAAGCTTTAAAAACAGAAATGCCTTGAATAAAGAGAGTTCAATTAGAGGAAGTAATTTCAAAATATAATTCATAATTTTTAAGTAAATGTGGCCTTATAACAGAATGCAGATGGCAAACCCACTATCCAGCCTACCCCAGGGTGTGATCGAGAAACAAGCAGGAGGTGCAATACATTCTATTAATTATTTTCACAGCTACAGTTGTTTGCTATATAATACAGGTCAACAAGGGTCAGCCTGAAGCTTCTCCTAATATATTAGTAAATAAATTTGAACAGATTTTAATTTGCTAATGGAAAGGTCTGAGCCAGTTGCAAATAAGAGCGGAGCTACTTTGTCTTGCTCATTACTATGCAACATGGCTGCTCTCAGCCATTCATACAAAATGTTACATTTCCATAAAGCACAATGTAATTTGTCACAGGGGAAAGGAAAAAAAAACAAAAACCAAAAAAACCCCACTCTGTAAACTATATTAGATTAACGATAAAAGTGTATCATGGAGAAATCATTCTCATGGAGTCCACAGAATAATTACATGCTGAACACCTGTCTCTGAAGGCTTGCCAAATAATCCAGCATGGTATCTTTGTAACACTTACATGTTTCAGGAAGGAAGGTAAAAAAAAATTCAAACAAACAAAAAACCAAAACCAACCAACCAACAACAAAACCAAACAAAACCAACAACAAAAACCCATATACACACACAAAAAAAGAAGTAGATACTATTTCCAAAGGGTATAAACAAGAATGTGCCTTTTTTCACGTGCTTTCTAATGATTTCTCACCCTGTTTTGAAGCCTTGCTATGCCCGAGTTCCAACTCACACAGCTTCCCTTGCTGTGCATTCACACACGTGTAACATGGCATCAGCTGCATGGACTGTTTGTTTCTCACTCTTTTTCTACTCTTAACAACATTCCCTAGGGTGTTTTTTCCTGTAATTCCTTTGTAAACATTTGTAAACATTCTGATTTTACAGATGCATAAACAGGTGTATACAGGTCCGTGTTTTGCCAAAGATCTAGACTGATAGTAGCAAAATTGGGAAAAGAAGCTAAGTTTCCAAGCCCAGTAACGTTGTCTCAGTCTGTCTCCTTACATTGCTTAGAACGGGAGTGCTGCAAGCATTAAGCAGTGGCAGCTGATTAGTAGGTATAGGCAATATACTGCTGACAGGTGGTTTAGCCCAGCAATGCTGCCTTTTTACTTCATTTCACTGGTTGTGCACCATAGGTATAGCACCTGTCTTGAATCTCAACAATTTTTAAGCTAAATCATGAAGCTTTACTCATGTGCATCACTAATTCAGTTACTTCAATATCCCCTGCTCTGTTGGATTTTAAAACTTAGGCTGGCCTAGTTGTACAGTTCATTCTTTCCATGTCAACAAGATAAACAAAGCTCTATAAATGCTAGAGTGATTAGAAAAACTGCTGTCATTGATGTTCGCTTGAGATAGGCTTCTAAAGGGGAGAAGGACAATTTCTTGTCAGGGAGGGTTCACAAGATGACAAATAAAAGGTATGCCCTAAAGTTGTATTTGCCTTATCTGCACACAGACTTTTTCTTACCATTAAACATTTTCTCCGTGTTTAAAATCTCACTTGGTTTTCCTGGGTGTGGTTTGGGTTGTTTGTTTTGGCATTTTTTTTTGTGGGGGTAGGGTTTCTGGGGTTTGGTTTTGTTTTAATGGCCTCCTGGTTTTAAATATTCCACCTATTTGTATTGCTCAGATGCATGAGGCGACAGGAAGGACTGTTAACGTTTAAACCGTTGTCATTTTCACCTCTTCTTCTCTCTTTTGTAATGAAAGAAGTGGCACTCGTTTTTAAAATGGACACAAACTAAGAAGCATCTACGGATTAGTCCCTTAATTACAATAATCCTTAAAGGATTATTCAGAGATTGGCCCTTACTAAAGTTTTAAACTTAGCCATGCATTTTAAATCGGGAGCAGACTGATCTATGGTCCAACAACAAAAGAGGAGGTTCAGGTTTGAGCACTGTTTGCATAAATATGTGTAGGTTGAGAAAATAGTCTACCTCAGACAACACAACTCCTGATGCATGTTCTGTTTGTTACTGATAAACTGCTTGCCCAGTGAATCTCACAGCATTTTACAACTTTTCAATAATTCACTGTCTAATTGCTCTAGAAAAGCCTCAAATAAGCAAAGAGAAAGTGGGGCTCCCTGGCTGCCAAGGTCAGTGGCATGAGTTTACAGGCAAATTCCTTGCTACCACCCCGCAGTCTTCAATATGAGAAGTAGGTAAAGTCCTCAGGGCGTTCTTTGGTCATGTGGATTCCTACCATCCAGTTATTTCAGTTGCCGATTTCTGTAACCCTCTGATTAAAAGAAAAGATCTCCCAAACCTTCTAAATCGCTGTGCTACCTTCGCTGACTGGATGAATTAATCAAGATTCCAGAGGCTGCATTCACTTTCATGTGACACTTCACTATGTAGCACTTTCACTTGGTTTTTTCCATGTTTTTTTTTTCTTTCCCCCAAGAGGCCCGTAATCTTCTCCTAAATTAAATGTTCTGGTGAGACTTTTTTTGGTTGTGTATTTCCCAAGCACACACAGTTGATGCGAGACTAGAAAAAAAAATGTTTTAATGAAAAGAAGCATTGCTGTTGAAAGAAAAAACTTGCAGTAGTAGTATTAAAAACTAAAAGAAAGAAAACAAACAAACACAAAACCAAACAAAACAAAACCAAGAAGAAGAAAAAAAAAGCACAAAACCAAACAAACTACCCCAAACGATTAATAAACTGAAAGGAAAGACCAACTGTGCTGTTGGGATGTTGGGGTTTTTTGTGTCTTCTCATATTCTGGCCTGAAATTATAATCAGCTCTAATTTGACTGTCCCAGAGAGAGAGAAACAGGGGGGAGGGGAGAGAGCGGGGAAGGGAAGGGGGAAAGGAAGGATCTTCTACATTTTGCACAAAGTGCTATGTAATTGTCAACATTTCCCTTGACTCCTTGGAGAAGCAGACATAACTATTGCCAAATGGCTGAGCAGATAAGCAAAGAACGTTTATACATAATTCCACGCATTTTTGCTCAAGGCATGAATAGCAAAATCATTAAAAGCAGTATTTAACTCCCATGCCTTTTAGGCCTAAATCACCTTCTTCTAATCTACGTATTTTCTTCTGTCCAAATCTTGTTCTAGTTATTCACTCTTTTTTATTTACTTTCTTTTTCTTTTGTTATCTTTAATATGAAACTTTCCTGCATTAAGACATAAAATCATTATGTCAAGATGTACAATAAGGCGTAACAAAGGGGATCAAGTGGAATAAAGGGGAACACCTCTCCTGTGAGGAAAGACTGAGAGAGTTGGGGTTTTCAGACTGGGGAAAAGAAGACTCTGGGGAGACCTTATAGCAGCCATACATTATCTAAAGGGGACCTATAAGAAAGCTGGAGAGGGATTTTTTACAAGGGCCTGTAGTGATATGACAAAGTATAATGGCTTTAAACTGAAAGAGGGTATATTTAGACTAGATATAAAAATTTTTACAATGAGGGTGGTGAAACACTGGAGCAGGTTGCCTAGAGAGGTGGTAGAAGCCCCATCTCTGAAACATTCAAGTTCAGGGGCTTGGATGGGACTCTGAGCAACCTGATCTAGTTGGAGATCACTGCAGGGTGTTGGACTAGCTTACCTTTAGTAGTCCCTTCCAACCCAAACCGTTCCATGATTCTGTGAGAACAAATCAAGTCTGCATTGTCCTTCACAAAATGCTATTCCCAACTGAAATGAGGGAGCAGAGAATAATAGTAAATATCCTCAACTATTGAAGCTATTTTTCCTATTCAGATTAATGTTCTCCTGGGATTCTCTTTATATGCTGCCCTGCTTTATGCCAGAGATTTTTCTGTGTTCATCTTCACTCAGGAATGTCTTTGCCTCCAAAAGAAATTATACTGTCCCTTTGTAGTTGCTGAATACAGCTACAGTTATTATAAAGCAGCTTAACCTGAGGGCTGTGTATCTACAATTTTAATAACTTTATTGTACAGGGGCAGTTTATATTTTAGAGGACTTTCCATTTCTCTTCCTCTTCAGTATTTATGGGTAAACCAGTGCAGAGAAAGACAGTCACCCTAAAGTTTCTAAAGTGTCATTGTTATATCTCAGTTCAATAAAACAGTCGTATGAAAATTAAACACCAACAAGTACTGAGGAAAGCAAGATTAATTTCAAGACTATGCTAAATATTAAGCTTATAAGTTATTGTGTTCAAAAATTATCCTGAGACCTGTCTCTCCAATGGAAACAAATCATTGTACTATCAGAACTTTTTAATCGCTAAGCTTGTTAAATTCTAAACACTGTGCCTATGCACTGGCACTGCTGCAATCTTGATTAGTTTTCTGCTGCTTTGAATATCTCCTTTGAAAGCTCACATGAAGAGGTTAGAAGCCAAAAATAAAATGGCAATAAAATGTAAACCCAAAATCTACACAGCCAAAGCTCAAGAAGTTAGGTTTGTAACTATGAAAAATTTTTTATTACACACTAGACAGAAGGTGAATATTTTTGCTGAGAATAGAAATCAGTAATTTGAATAGGTCTAATGGTAGATAGTACACATTGGAAACGCTTTCCTAAATTATTCCACAATAAATAGTCATTAGAAATACAGTGCTAAAACACTGAAGCAATTTTTGTAAACATATTAAAATTTACTTATATTTTTGGCTTGTATACAGGGTAATAAAGGATTTTATGCAGTGTAATAAAGGAATTACCTTTACTTATATTGCTCAAATCTTAAGAATGAAAGCAGTTACTTTGGTAATAAGCTTAAAGAAAGGTTTTTTAAAGATTAGTTACACATGTCAGCTACTTATTTAAGATAAGATTTCAGTCATTGAAACTTGAGACTAGGGAAGAATAATCCGCACATCCACAAGGAAATCTGCATTCTAAGAGCATATCCCCAACATGCTGCAAGAATTTAGAGGAAGTATGTGGGAAAGGCAATAAGCTTGTAAAAACTAAACTTATTTTAAATGTCCTTGAAAGCTAAACAATAACATTCTTAAAATTTTTAATGCATTATGGTACGTATGTAAATAATCAGCTGCACCTTATATAATTAAAGAAAAATGCAATCTTAAAGCAACCTTACATTGCTTTCAAAATTAGATCATGATCATGTCTCTTGCTACAGAAATGCTTTGCTTTCTAATGTCAACAGACAAATATTCAAATCAAGTTTAAATATATTTACTCTGATTATTTTTTTTTAATAAAAAAATTACTTAACATTCACTCATTTTTGTAATTTTCTTATATGTATACCTAAAATATATAACTTCATTTAAAGGAGAAGATTTTGTGGGGTACATTTTTAAAACAATTAAAATTGCTTCCCTTTTTTATTTTTTTATTTTTTAATCAAACCTTTGTATAAGAAGTCTTCTTGCACTAAAAATATATTTATGGGGATGGTTTTGAGAGCTTTCCTTCAATATCCAGTTTTTTTCTCCTTGCTAGAAGTAGTTGTTGGTGTCCTCTGTCCATCCAGATTCTGCATTATTGGTAGAGTAGAAAAGAGAAGTAAATAAAACCACCTTCAATTGGGTAGAAAGGGAATGATGTGGATCTAAGGTCTGGAGGCACTTCTGAGCAGTCTGCCATTGTTTGGGAATCCAGATTACATTACTCATCCACCTGCTCACCTGGTAGGATACTCACAGGTTCCTCAGTGAGCGGCAGAGTCGCACCAGATTGCATAAAAGTATTCAGAGGAGGAGTAGAACTAGCAGTGCTTTGCTTGAACATACCATGCATGTTGAACAGCATGAAGGGCCAGCAGTGATTTTAGGACTAGCTTGGCATTCTGCATCTGTTTGGAAGAAGAGGTACTAGTATCTGCAACTGCTTCTCCACAGCACACTGTGCTCCTGTCCTCCTATGTTAAATGGAGACTTTGGTTTAAGGCTTACCTGTAAGTAGTTGTTCTTTATCAGCTATTGTAAATCAGCTCTATCTGTCCACATGTTGTGGTAATTATTCTGAACAAGTGGTTCCAGTAGCAGTAGAATGTCTACTTATATTTCCAGTGTGAATTCTTTGATGTTTGTAGATGATGAAAGAGATGTTGGGAAATGATTACTAGTCTCTCTGTGAAGAAGAGGGTGTGGTCTTTTTTCACTAACTGTTTTCATCAGTGAATGTTTAGAAATGTAGAACATCTGAGAATGCTGCCACTGTGTCAGATTTGTCTGGACTTCAAGAGTAGGAAGTGAACTGATTGCTTTTCTCTAGCCTTTTCCCTCTCATGCACACCTCCCCAGACAGTACATTTGACCTTAAGATTTATTTCTTGAGGAAAGCAGGCTAAAACTAAGACAGCAGGAAGTGGATGAGATCAAGAATTTTCATTTTCCAAGCAACTGAAGAAGGTTCTGTTATTAGGCAACCATTTTGAGACATCAGAGAAAAATGTAAAACTTAGTGGTTTTGTTAAATGTGTAGGCTTTTCTTGGGTATGGCACTGATTTGGGACATGCATACAAAATATTATATGACTCCTGGCAAACCTCAGCATCTTCTTGAGCCAGTGCTCCTACTTTCCCTATCTTCTATAGCCCAAAGGCTCTTCACAGCAGAATCTTTCTTCTACTGTTTGATTGTGCATCATTCACCACAATGGAATTTTGATTTTGGTAGAAAAATATTTTTAAAATATATTGTAATACTAGTAATAATAAGAAATAATATGGAATACCTCACTCCCAAGGATTAGAATGAGAGGTTACTAAAAATTCACTACATTCACATATGCATGTCCTTTGCAAATTGACAGCACACAAATAACGTTTTCCCTGCACTCCCTGACCTATTTTCTAATCTGCTTCTGCTTTCAGAAAAGACATAACAACTGTATTTTTACTCACCTTTCTGACCTTGCTTCATCTGTGCCATTCCTTTTGTCCTCAGTAAATCAGCTTTAGTATTGAGAATGACTCCTTAAAGAGGGGACATGTCCTGCATGTGTTGCTTTTTCATTCCAGGCTGTCTATAGATGTTTGTGGGAGGGTATCTGTGTGAGTCCTCATCACCTTGTGTAGTATAACAATTAATTACATTTTTTTTTTTTTTGTCATCTGACAGCAGAAATATCAATGTCAGTGTTCATAGGATTAATATCCTTTAATGTCTCTCTTAATTTTCACTATAGCTGTTAATTGTCACCAGACTACTCAGCTTTTTGTAGGAAGAAGACCACTTACTTTGACAAATACTTCATTATCTCCTGGCACTGTCCTAAACATCCTGTGTCACTTTCCTCCAAAATTTAACTCATGATCCAGGAATGCCCATAAAATACTTAGGACATTAGAGGGTGAAAAGCCCCAAGATAATTCCTCAGATGAGCATCAGCAGTAAGAATTGGGCTGCCTGTGCAATGGGAGGATGCACCTTTTTGTTTCAGTATTCCTATTTTGAGTTTTAACTTCTGGAGAAAGACTGTTTTTCTAGCTTTCTGTCCCATGGTTTTTCTCATTTTTGTTTTGTTTTGTTTTATTTTTAATTTCAGAAGGCTACTAAGGATGTAGCAATTGGCTTTTTGCTTGGGTGCCAGAACAGAAGGGTGTGAGCAGGCCAGAAAATATTCTAGCTGAATTTCCACATGAAAGTTAGAGTCTTGAAGTACTCCAAATCTGCTAGCTGCAGATCACTTCCCATGGGGCTATTCAACGAAAAAAATCAAAAACCTGGAATGATGCCCCATTGTAACCTCAATGCAAAAGATGGAAGAGAACCAGTGTTAATATTTACTCTTGTGGTGATCAGGGCTTGGGGGAGGCATATTTTAAAGCGATTTTAATGTGCCACAGTTTTTAAGGAATTTCTAACTGCCACTTTTTGTTTTACTTTTTTTTTCCTTTTTTTTTTTTTTTTTTAGATCTTGGCGTCATTCCTCTAAAAAGCACATATGAGTTTGTCCTTATTGAGGTGTAACCACTTGAATGTTACTTCCAAACTAGTGGGCTACAAACCTATTTCAAACCACAAATTTACAAGTTACCCATAAAAGTCCTAGGTGTGTCAGTCTGATTTGAGCTACATCAGCTAAGAGCTCAAGTGGACCTAGTGCATGATTGTCACTGTCTGAATGTGTAGGTAAAGATGTTACTTGTTGCAGGTTAAAAACACGGAGAGCAATTAAGAGGAGATTCCTCAGTTTTCACAGGAGAGTTGAGAAAAATTGAAGAACTATCACCAAAGTCACTTAATAGCCGCCTTGTCAGATGTGATGATGTTACACTTAGGTGAGGCATATTACTTCACATGACGCTTCAAATTATTTCTGTGAGCAAAAATTTGGAGGCTTTGGTGCTGGCTTGATTCACTGTTCAGTCTTTCATCAACTCTGCCACTGCCCATGCAATCTTCAAGTGAAAAGTTAAAGGGACTAATGCTTAATCCATGAAACCTTTGCATGTCATTTCAGAAACTAAGGCCATCAAAAAGTTCACTCTAAGTAGACTGCTCCATTCAACATCAAAGTCACATAAAGCACAAACCATTCTATACAAACACTTCAGACAGGGGGCAAAAGTGCTACAGAAAAGCATGTTTTGCTGCAAGCAGCTATAGCCACATTTTTCATTCCGTCTTTCACCCAAACCTTTATCATCAGTGTGAGTACTATTCAACTATTATAGGAGATTGGCTTTTTCCTGATAGTATTTTTCAGCCTTTTTGCTGATGTCAAGAACACTAAGCTGCTGTATCTCTCTATTGCACCTTGAAGGAGGTGAAAGCCAATAAAGGCTTGAAGTCAGCTTCTTCTGAAAAAAACAAAATATACAAATTTAAAGAATCTTTTATTTTAACATGAACTCTGTTATATTAGTCACTGTAGATGCCTCAACTTAGGTCTCCATGTAGAATTTTTAATTTACTTTCCCGTGCTAAATCAAGTAATTGAAAGAACTTACAAAAGCCTAGATGGCTCAGGGTTTCAGGCAGTTTTTGTTTCTAGATTGGTAGTGGTTATCATCGATAGGGAGTAAAAACAGCATCAAAGTAGAATGACAAGAAATTATCTGAAATGCTATAATGTGCATCTGGTCATCCAATAACTTACCTATTAGTGTAGTTCTGCAAAAACCAGTATTCCTACACAGAAACTAAGCTGTATTCCACCCTCTGCCCCCAAACAACCCATAAAATAGGCACAAGTCACCTTGGTCATTTGAAGTGTTTTGACAACGTTTCCTTCCCATTGCTCCATTTTTTCCAAGGGAAACTGGTATCTTTTCCCCATAATATCATGGCAGACAGAAATGGAGGTTGTGCAAGCATTCTCATAGTCCAGATTTACAGCAGACTTAGACAGCATGAATTGATTAGCTATATTAGTTACTGCCTTTCTTTGGTTTTGCGGAGTCCTTCATGTTTTCTTAAAACAGATGTGAAAGAGGGCCCATCTCAAAGGCAGAAGTCAAGAAGAATGAGTCAACTGCCTAGAAAAGGAGTCACCAAAGCAGCTGGATGGACATCATCTTTAAAAAACTATTTTTCCTATAACTCTTTTCAAAAAAGAGTTGGGTGAAAATCAGTGCAATCCTTACACTGCCTTTCCTGTGCATATTACCTCATCTCTGGCCCTAGGTCAGTAGTGCTTGAAAAATCCTCACTTGTTAGAGGCTGTGTTGTGCCCTGTATGAAAAAAAGCTGGTGTTTCCAGTTCAGTTCTTAATGGACAGGTGTTCCCAGCACAAAACCCTCCATTACAATTGGTCCTAATTAGCACCTTTATCAGCAGCCTCCCCAGAAAGGCCAGAGAATGAACAGGCTTGGAAACTGAGCCACCAGCCTGGCTCATTGCTAGAGGTGAGCCCTACAGGTCAAGGTTGAGGGGCAGTGTGAGGAAGCTTTGCTGCTACTGCCTGGGCTCTAGCTGCTCCATGAATAGAGGACTCTGGTTTCAGGACTGTCAATTTGGCACCTCTCAAAGGCACTAAATTCACTTAATTAACAGACAGGAAAAAATAGCCTTCCCTAGCAACTCTTGCATCAAATGGCACTTATGTTACCTTATATTCTGAGCACCTAACCCTATTAGCATTGCATTGTGTGTTTCTGTTGGAGTGCCTTTATGTACACACCAATCTTAACGTACACACTAATGTATGCTGGGAGATTTAGCAGCAGTTTAAATTGAACTGACATTATTAAGTAGAATTTATGGCTTTTTTTCATTATCTGTTATACCCTCTTAATTCCACAGAAGAACTTTTTTTCCCCCAAAATTAATATTCTTTTTCTCTACATAATTAAATCACATTCTCCTTTGAATTTCTTGCTTTCCCTGATCATTTGGTCCTTTGTCGTCATCTTTTTTTCTTGGCACAAGGCAACATTTTGCATTTCTGTGTTCTCACGATAGGTCAGTCCATTAACTTTACAACACAGCAAAAAACCACATACCTAGTTTTCTTTCCACAGAGATGCAGGATATGCTTATTTGTGCAATAATGCAAAGATAGAAATTATGTAATTTTGCCCTGTCCCAAATATGATTGTTCATAGTCATGCAATTCTTAGGGCTACAGACTTAGCTTTATGACAGGAAGGAGTCTGCGCTTCACAAATGTGCTTGAACAGTATTCTGTAGGTAAGTGGAATTTTCTTGGTACAAAACTCTGATTTCTCAGAATGCCCTTAATATAATCTCTTAATTCTGTTCTAAGTTCCTGCATTTATTCCAGTAGATTTTTCCCAATGATGGTGTGCCTACTCTTCAGGTAGGATTAGATGCTTATGCTCTAAATTAGCTATCAGTTAATAACAAAGCTATACTTGGCAACTTTCATTTTTCATCTTGGAACATCCTTTCATTTTTTTTTCAATTCTTATAGCTCTCCCTGGAGGATCAAGACCATGCTGGTCTTGAAGCACCCAGAAGGCAGGTGAGGTCTTTCTCAGTTGTCTGTGACCTCTGTTGAGTCATGGGGTTTTTTCTATGTCTCTTTCTCCAGATGAAAATCTGGAAAATATGTTCTGAGCTCTGCAAGTTTTAGGTGAAAACTGTTCTGAATATATAAAGTAATTTTGTGAGGCTGCATGGCCTGAAAAGTAGGCATACTATGAAGTAAGATTTACTGTGCATATGTGTATCTGTGTATTTTCCTTCTCTAGTGTCTCTCTAGGTTGTTTTCTCTTGGAAGTTCTGTGGATCAGAAACTCTTATGCTGTCTGTTTGTACAGAGTCTGCCATAAAAACACTTCGTTTTATACAGTCCAGATTCGTCTAGTAGAAAAATCCAGTATTTCAGATGAGTTGCAAAACATTAGCTACCCACCTTTGTTTGTGTAAGGAATCCAAGCTGGCTGCTCACACATATATTGTACCAAAAACTCAGACCTTTTCTGAGCAATGGCAGCTGCAGGTTTTCCTTCAAGAAAGCAAGATTCTCTTCCAGATATTTGTGATATATTATCTTAAAGATGACATAGTATTACTTTTCTCAGTGAAACTGCTTGCTGTTTTGGCCAAAAAGCAATCCATTTTTTGCATTATTCCCTTCCCTTGTTCTTTCAAAAATTGCATGTAGCTATTTGGGATATGTGGCCAGATTATTTAAAACACAAGCCAAGTTGGAATTTATCATTCAAATTATTGTCTTAATTCAGAAACAACAGAGAAATAAGGACGAGCAATACAAATAGGAAGGAGATGAAACATGTCAGATGGTTAACAGCTCAAAGAATTCTATTCTCAAGATTGGATTTCAGCTAATATTTGCTGTACTTTGTGTTTCTGATGTATCGTGTTGTAAATCATCACAAATAAAGCAACTGGCACCTGGCTAAAATCAATGGATTAACACTGCTAACCTACACTGATATGATGTGTTAGTATATAATTCTTTGTATGTCTGCAAACAAATGTGCTGATTACCTTTGTTAATAACGCTGTACCTGTTGTTCAGAGTGGACATGTCAAGTGACAGTAACCTTTCATGCTCACTTTTGTGCCTGCATTACAGCCACTAGTCCAACACACATTTCTGACCAAACTGTTCTGACTCAAGAGCAGCTTGTTTTGCCTGGTGATAAATGAATGAAAAGGGGCTGTGCTGGATGTTGGTGCTCCCTAAAGCTGTTTCCCAACACTTGCTGCTTCTACCTAACACACATTAGATACCTTGATGTAAAATCACAACCACCATAAGTTGCATTGCTTTTACTGTGTAATAAACCTAGGTATGCCAATGTTGACCCTCAATGAGTGAACTCTGGGACTGACTAGATCTAATTAGCTCCTGATCTTATTCTCTTTAATGAGCTATCTTCCTTTTATTTTAATTTATTTTTCCCTCCAGAAAATCTGGTTTATATTAATTAGTCTAAAATCTTCCAGTATCTTAAGGGGGCCACTACAAGAAAGCTGGGGAGGGACTTTTTAGGCTGTCGGGCAGTGACAGGACTAGAGGGAATGGATTAAAACTAGACATAGGTCGATTCAGATTAGATATTAGACACAGAGAGGTGGTGGAAGCCCCATCCTTGGAAGTTTTTTAAGCCCAGGCTGGATGGAGCTCTGAGCAACCTGCCCTAGTGGGTGGTGTCCCTGCCATTGGCAGGGGGGTTGGAACTAGATGATCTTTAAGGTCCCTTCCAACCCTGACAATTCTATGAATTTTTAATATTTTTTTTTAAGCAATGAAAAATGTCATCGAACTATAGGAATATACTGTCGCTGTTACAGCCCAATTCTTTCTCTGGGACTTTAACACGTTAAAGAGAGGCGACACTAGTGAAAAGAGAATTCTTTGATTTACGATGTAAAATGCTTCTTAGTGAATTTTAGTTAGTGAATCTTTCCTGAGTTGGTTCCAAGGCCTCCCAGTTTTTGTTGGTATTTTGTCAGTATCGTTCAGTAAAGGGCCATCAAGATTTCTTAATGAAATTTGGCTTGACTACCCGCTTACGTTTCTGTTTTGTAGCCGATTATGGCAGCAGTGTGTCTTTTGCCACAAGGCTGGGCGACGGCAACATTTACATTTGCAAGAGAATGATCAGTGAACCGAGTAGCATGCAACAGGTTTCCAGAACTCCCCATCACTGGCACATTTTCCGGGGAGGCAGGCAGTCTACCTGGCTTCCCCGGCAGTAGGGAGAAGTATGCATGCCCTGCGGCAAGGAGACATTTCCTGCTGAGTCCCAGGTCTTTCCCCTTCCAGGCACAGCAGGATTCTTGTGTTAAGGTCACAGTATGGACTTCAGTGGAAAGTAAAGAGCTCTCTTTTAAGGTTAGTCTTTATACAGCAAGCCCTGTACCTTATCTTCAGTTGCTTGGAAACTTTTCCTCTCATCCCTCAATTTTTTATTATTTATTGTCTGTGTTGTATTCAAACGTGTTATGGTCCAAATGTGAAACATTAAAAACATAGCGAGTCTAAAATAGAGCAAAGTTTGCTGAAGACTTGATGGAATGTCACCAGAAGTCTCAAAATATGTAATTAGACTTTCATGAAATGTAAGTTAATGAACAAAAGAAAGCAAACACGGTAGTGATGAAAATTTATGTCCAATATCTGAACCAAATCAGTATCTGTTGATAACTGGGGGATTATCTGATAGGTATTTCAAAACACATCACCTATTACTTCAGTATCCGTAAAAAACCAAGTCATATGTGTACTGTGACTACATGAGAGATATTATGCATCTTTTGTTGTCGGTTATTTTCTAAATTGTGCTTTTATGAGACTATTTGAGAGTAATCTGAATGCAGTACCATCAACCATTTTAAGCACTTCAATGTTGATTAATATTTTTCTTAGTTCATTTTAACTTCATTTATGCTTGATGTAATTATGGGATTCTAAAAGGTAAATACTGTCATAATTAATAATGCACAGGTAACTTTTTTATTCCTACACATGAAATTCATATGACTGATATGATTTTATGAAACTGATCTCTTGTATAAAACTCTCTATTGTAAGAAAAACATTCTTCTATCAGTAATCACAGGTCTGAGCATTGCCAATCCTGATTGCTAATCCTAGCTGCACCAAGCATTTGGTAAAATCTAAGCTCATTATAAATAGTTAACATCACTGTACAAGGCAGACCATAGTTTTATACCTAAATGAATTGTATCAGGTGATCAATACCAAAAGCTAACTGACATCTCTATGCATTAGCTTTCCTTACTGTCAAAGACAGGCTTCCTTGTGAGTCTCTGTTGATCCGTTCATTTCACCGCTGCAACTTTCAGTAAACTGGGAATTCATTTGATTGATAGCACAGGGTATGTGCATGTTAAATCACATCTGCATACTGCAACTTACGGAAAAAGAGGGTTCTGATTTATCTCCATTATAAGAATTAGTAAGATTTTACAGTCTTGTGCATGTTGCTTTCAAATGCAATTTTCTTTTTCTTTACAGCAGAGAAGAAAGTGAACTGCAGTAACTGAATTTTACAACTCTGGAAATTATTAGAACTTTTCTTTAAAGCAGGGAAGTGTAAGAGTGATCAATAAAAGATTTTGGAAATGGTTCGATCAGCTGAAATTGCATGCAACTTTGGTACTGTAGAAACCCAAGAAATGAGATTTTTATGCCTGCTGTGGACTTCTTTTGGGATGAAATTGGATGCATTCTTTGATCAAATGGGTCCCAAAAGAAGAAATATGTACACAGTTCTGATAAAACAGCTTATTTTAAAGTCAGATTTATGAATCTGAATCCACAGCTGAAAACAAGGCCATGCTGTGGAAATGAAGACAAATATTTAACACAAAATCAGAAATAGGTTTCTGAAAATAAGAGATTGTTAAAGTTGTGGTGAACATGTGGAAATTGCAAAATATCAGCAAGTCTTCTCTGCTGCAAACTGATCTAAAGCAGCTTTCCTGTTTCCCCAGCAACCTTGAGCAATACTAGCTTGTTCCTTTGGAAGTAAATTAAATGTGACTTTCAAGTAGTTCATTATTTCAGTAGCCACAATGCCTTTTGGAACCAAGGACATTCGATAAATCATATTAGGATTTTCTGCACTTCTGAAGGGAGGCAGATAAAGGATTTTTGCAGAAATAGTTTTCAAATCTAGTACTCTTTTTAGAAATTACAAAAATTATGTTTCTATTGATACAGGAAAAAAAAAATCAAATGTATTTCCCATGTATAAAGAAAGGCAAATACTCATCGGTGCTGCCCTGAAAGCCAGCAGGTTCTGCTTCATGTGCGTACAGCCAGTGCAGACACATACAGCCCCTAAATACCGCTTTGAATTGTGTAGTTGAAAACTCTGTAAAAATGCTTTAACAGAATGAACACAGTCCAGGTTGTGCTGTGTTTGGGAATTAATATATAGTAACATACCAAGAAATTCACAGGCTCTTCCATGACCCAGCCTATATATGTATCTCTGAACTGCAACATCATACTCTTTAGAATATTTATGTGATGCTCAAAAATGGATATAAGATTTCTGTACTAATTTGTGGTTTGCTTCTGATGGCAGTGCTACAAGAAAGCTCTATAAAAAATATGACACATACAGTGGAGCTACCACTACACAGTGCCTCTACATCATTGGCAGACACTTTCCCAGTGACTTTCAGAGGCAAAAGCAAAAGGAGTTCACTTTGATGACTACATATTCTGTTGATCTGGCTTTCAGGCTTACAATGTGCAAATAGATTGCTTTACCTGACCACTTGAATTTCTTTGTTAATTTTTACCAATCTTTACCTGCTGGAAATTCAAATCAGTGTATTTTTCAGTTCATTTCTGATTTGACTGAAATTCAAACTCAGTCGAATTTATTTTGGTTCAGGTCTGGTATGAGTTCAACAGAACTTCAGATCATCAATTCAAATTTAGCTTTAGGTTGGAAAAAACCCCAACAAGACAAACCTAAAGTGAAGAAACTTCCAAGAAACCAAAGCGCTCAGCTTTGCTGCTTTATTTTAGTGGAGAAGGATGTAATTGAACACAAAAGTCTCTTATAGAAACAAGATAATTTTTACCAAAAGAAGTATGTGTAGTAAGGATACTTTTCCACTGAAAAGCAGTTTCAAGGAAGTGAGTTTATTGTTAAACCAATGTGAATCATGACTAGTCCTAGCTCAGCTGATCACATTATACATGTTATTTTAGTTAGCTCAGTACATAAAATATTCAAAAGGACTTTGAATTGAAAGAACCACAGTGGAGAATGGAGCATCCATTAAATACAACATAGAATGTTAGATCTTCCATCACCATAATTCATTACTTTTTAAAATGGTTTTCTGGGCTGTAGTCTTGCTTTGTGTGATTGGAAGAGCTGTTTCAGTAAGAATCATTATCATCGGTTTATGTTACAAAATGTGATTTGTCTAGGAAGACATCGGGTTTTTAAAACAGAAACTGAAAGCACCTTACATTTGGTTTCATAATGGTCTTCCTTTGCCTTCTTAAGAAATACAGTTTTTAAAATACTGAGAAATGTTAACACAAAAAATGAAATAACACATCTTGAAATCACCTACAGATTTGATTGAACCAAACTGAATATTTTTTCAGATTATTGGTGTGGAAAAATTTACAAGTATTAAAATTTCCTTCTCATGTGGGAAAACATGTTGAAGTATCAAACTGCAATACAAGAGTAAAACTAGTTGTTAACTGGTAAGTTAGCTGATCAGTTAGCCACTGTTCAATACAACAAATGAACCTGCACAAAATTAATTTCTGTAGATTCACCTTCATGGTACCCGCTGTCTAAGCACAAGCATATCTCCACTTAATGTTTCGTAATGATTTTTTGTCACTCCCCTCTTGAAAACTCATGAGCTATGTTTAGCATCTGTACCACCATTTAGGTATTAGCAGATGGGCCAAGAAAATACTGTCATGCCATCAGCTGATGCCTTACAAACACATCACATTCAGGGGCATGCATGTGTGGGGTGCACCTTGTTAACTATGATCACATTTCAGGTCCAAGCATTGAAACTGAGTCCCAAAAACAAAAGGAAGCCTCAGAAAAAGAAAATGCAACTGCCTCACCTTTAGCTCCTCTAGATAAAGGGCAGCCCTTCAGGTGTTCAGACAATGGCAGTTTCTCCCAAAGCAACCTGCTCCAGTCCCTGCTGTACAGCTGGTCATTAACGAATGTTTGTGCTTTGTCTTGGTTACACATATTCAGAGCTAAGATAATATGTTAAGATAAATCTCATTCTGACATGTGATAGCAAAAATAGTCATGTTGCCAAATGCACTTAACCAGTAAAACTCAGTCATGGAAAGCCCAAGGGAAGCAGGTCCTCTCTCCAAATTACACAGCCAGTTAGGTGACAGTGGATCTGTCCTCCTCCCTCCTTCCCCCTCACCCAGAAACCCCAAGTCTAGCAGCATCCCTGAGTATGAATATTTTTTCATAGTGTTCTTATAAGTGATTGCTTGTGGCATCTTATAGTCTTATCTCAGCTTGTGCAGCCCTCTCATGAATATTCTGTACATATGGAAGAGTTTTCTATATCATTGCCCATTAACAAGGAGGATAATCACTCATTCAGTTATCAAGAAGTCAGTGAAGGCCTTTCCTTGAGCCCTTAGTGCAAAGAATCATGGGAGATCAAAGGAGGTTAAATGTGTCTTACATTACGATCATTACTTTTTTTCTGTGTAATTACTGTATTATAATAAAGTTGATCTAAGATAAGGAAAAGGGGTATTAAAGTCTTTTAGGGCTAAAAGACCGTATTAGTGACTCCTTACCATTTTAGTCATGGGACAAAATGAATATTTCAACAGATACATGTAAATGAGCATTCTTTCAGTAAAACCACACTAAGTTCATAAGTGTACATATAAATGATACATTATTACAGAATTGCTTTTAAGAGAAGTTAACCCAATGTAAATGCAAAAAGGTTGGGGAAGATATAATGATGCATTATTAGTAAAAACACCAATACTGAAGTTCAGGTTCAGGATGAAAAGTAGCTTTCTTAGTCTCTAGAGAACTGGAATTTTTTAATAATGCAGTAATGAGTTGTACCTGCCTTTTCTAAGCTGTTCCATCACTATTTAGTCATACTTTCAAAAGTCAAGGCAGTAAATGCATTCATATACATTAGCAGAACTCTGTATTTACAAAAGCAACTCTCCCTGTACAAATGGCATAAATGAAATGCAAAAATGTCTTATCATTATTATTCTGGTTGTACTGAATGTTACCAACACTGCAGCAGACCTAGTGAAACTATCTGACTGTATCCATTTAGAATTTTAACACAAAATCAAGTTTTCTTTAAATTTCATTGCTTGTCCCCCCCAAAAAGCGGTAGTATCTAGTTGCAGATCATCATTGATATAACTTTTCCTGCTGTAAATGTGAAAAAGGGCCATCCAAAAAGATGAGAAACATATTATTTTTGACACAAGACAATCTCCTTTAGCCAAAATGGTAAATATCTCTTGTTCTGGAACCTGGCAGTTTTAATTGTTAGCTCTAGGGCCTTTCCAATGTATCATGCTTTTTATCTGCAGGAAAATTTTCTATCTTGTATCTGGTTTTGAAATTTTTTTTTATTGTGAATGACTATTTGGGTAGAAACTTGTGTTTTGAAATACAAAGTTCGAACTCACTTTGCAGAATTACCCTATTTCATGGGCTTTAAGAAATTGCCACAGGATTTTGTTTCTTGTATGTCTCTTACATCTAACAGATATATTCAGTTTATTTCAGAAATAGACTGCTGATTTCGTGAGTCACCTGATGCAGTTGTCTGTTGCCCACTGTTACAGTCTTTAAGAGCATTCTTTAGGGCACACAGTCTATACCTAATTACTCGATACACAATTCCTGCCAGCAGCAATTTTCAATGTGTAAAATCTATTAATAATAGAGGGAGAGAAATATGCATCATATTAAAGTCATACTAGACCACAAAATCTTTAAAGGGGAATAGACTAAAAAAATTGTAAATATTTGCTAGTAAGTAAGATATTCTTTCTTAAATAAGGGTCAATGGGATATTCCAACTCAGGTGCCATGATACGAGAAACAATATTAAATTTCAAGGCTGTGAAAATGGCAAACAAAAAAAGATAGGGACAGCCTGAAGTTGCCCAAGATGACTGCATATCTTATAGTAATTTGGGAAAATATACATAGTATTTCACTCCGTCTCTAGATGTAGAGAAGCCTCATCTGAGAGAGATTAAGTTACTTACATGTTGTCCCCTTTCCCTGGCATGTGTAACCTCAGGAAGGCATTTTTAGGACATGGGAATGCTTTACTATGCCTGCTGTTACCTTAGAGGTAATTTATAGACTTCAAAGTTCAGTAAACTAACTGCTCAAGGTCTCTATACTCTTGCTAAGTGTAGTTTTACCTCCTTGGTTAGCTGTCCCCAAAATGCTTTATTCCATTTCTCAGGTTTTCTAATTTTTTTTTTTCTGAGGTGTTTGTTCTCATTTTTAATCATCTTTTCCAGTTTCTTATTTACCATTCATGATATTAAATAACTTACCAGGTGAAGTAGACAGGTCACTGTTCATTATACTACACATCA
>WUAM01000341.1:4680904-4707499 GCA_024336885.1 Actenoides hombroni
AATTTGTTGGTAATGTTCAGCCTAACAATTTACTGAGAAATTATATCCATTAGCCACTTCTGTAGTACCAGTCTGTATTATTGAAGTACTTTTTTTTTTTCTTGAAGCATTTCTGCAAATAATCCCGAATTTGATGTGGTTTTTTTGTTTTGTTGTGGTTTTTAACCTTTTTGTATTTCTGATGGGCACCTTTTGTCTTTGACTTCTCAACTTTAACACTCAACATTGTACTGCTCTTCATGTCTCACCCCTTCACATATATTCATTGCCTGTAGTACACACTAACTTTCTGGACAGGTCTACTTTTTAAAGTCAAAAGTCAGTGGGGCTGTACTCATATAAGTATTCCATGAAAGCAAGACAATCTGATGAAGTGGTCTTCAAATTCTACTTTTGAAATGCTGGAAGTTAAGAAACATAATTAAACTGCAACTGCATTAACATTTATATAAAATATAAACCAAATGCTTATCCTGATTCACCAAACAAATTACAGTTTGAACATTATAAAATAAAAAAACCCACCCTGCTACTTATCAAGGGCACCATTTGAAATTATTCCTAGTACTACAACTCTAAATGCATAAGATGCCTTAAATACAAACCCTGAACATTTACATACTGATTTCATGAGCAAAGCAAAAGGTATTTGCCAGTAACAGTACAGGACTCAGCATTTTTATTGTCTGAGTAATCCTGGTTTGCTCTGATATGAAAATTCAATTATTTTAGAACTGGTCGTCTCATTAAATTTTGACAAGGAGCAGAAGCTCAGTACCAGCTCTAGCTCTAAGAGGCTATGGGTGCCTGACAGCTCCACAGTGAATTTTAAAATGTAGTATTTTTACAGGACAAGATTATCTGACAATTTTATATTTAAAAAGAAAAAATTAATCAAATACATTGTAATATCCAACGCTGGTAACTTGGCCTCTTTGTAGATATTTTGTATAAGAATTTATTGAAAAAAAAAAAAAGTCCACTGTTTATTGCATCTTTTCCCCTAAGCCTACCTCCATGTCTTAAACTCCACAATTGTGCTAGAAAACACAGTGTGTCTTTATGTGAGCAGCAAGTATTTAGCTTTTGTTAGCATTTTCTACCTTTCCTCAATTGAAATGTACTTGTAATCATTTTTATAAATATGATTTATAATAATGGGAAGTCTTTTATTTAATCTATATATATACCATTAGCACTAGCAAGGAATGTTTAGACAAAATGGTTTTTCATCAGAAAATGTCAGTTCATTGAAACAAAAACTTTTCACAGAATCATAACACTTCTGTAAGACTTTCTCTGGAAAAGGCTTCTCAGGTTTAAGATGACACACCATGGCACAGCAGGTAGTCCACAGACTGTTGGAATATTCAGACTTTGTACCCGAACTTTTTTTATGACTCACTTTTTACCACCCAAACAGTTTCAGCCTGACCATGAAGCTCATTGTATTTTAGATTTCTCCTAGTCTACCCTGCTGAAAGTGTTGCATACTTCATAATCCAGATCAAGCAGCCAGCTGTGGATGGACAATATGGAAAGAAATAAGCTGAGGACTAGATGTGTGAAAGTAAAGTTACATAGTCTTCTGGCAGAGTCTTTCATGCCATGCTTAGATCATGACTCTTGAGTTGTAGCAGATCTACATTCTAGTTCTTATGGAAAGAATATTTAATTAGTTTGCAAAGTAAAACAGTCCAATAAGAAAGATGAAAGTCTGCCTTCTCTTGGACTGCTTAGCAACATGATGCTTACCGTGATTAGCTCTGGTAGAACAGGCTAGGAGAACAAAGACTTGAGCTAGGTCTTATATATCATAGGTAAGTGCCTTAATACAAGAGTATTGCTTTTGCAGTAGGCTTCAAAGTTCTGTCACTGAGTGGTGGAGGAGGAATTTATTGTTTGTTCTACCTCAGTCTAGAATGTGAATCTGGGGAAATACTGAAACACTTTGTAGAATGACAGTTATTTCCCTATCCAGCTCTTATAGTTTCCTTATTTTGTATAGGTCTGTACCTTTTCAAGTAGCTTATTTTAGCTGGTGAACAGTTAGTAAGCACTGAATGTATGAGAAATAGTCTGCTTCAAATTTGAAAAGACATTACAAGCAAACATTGATTTATTAGCTTATTCATGACCATTTTTTTAATACTACTTTTAGATACTCACTGCATTTTCAGTCTGTGGTTTCTTGTAGTTACAGTTATTCCACCAAGCAAGCAAACAGTTTTGATTTGTGCATTGCTTGTTTCTAACACTTCATTCTTACTGCTGTAAAATAATTCAGTAAACCAAAGAGTCTGAATACTTATTACTGAGAATTTAAAATAGTGGCATTAAGGAAACAAATCATTAGATAGTATTGCAAGATCAACACAAATATCCCTTTCAGATCTACCCAGAATTTCTTTAAAAGTGTTCAAAGTCTAAACCAATGTCACATCTGGATGGCCAAAAGAGAATTATCTTTAAACATGCAAAAATGTGAGTGACAGAGATCATTCTCAGTATGACAGTTTCTAGAGGGAAATTATTCAAGGGGACCTTGTATGGGAAATAGCAGACATATTGGACTATCCCATCTATTAGTTAGGGTCAGGGACATTTGAAATACAAGCTTCCTAGAAAGAAGCAGTTAGAATTTTTTTCTCCATATTTTAATTAACTTCTGTGAAGGTCACACATATCTCTATCTCTGAAATACATAGTGTGTCACTCATTTAAAAAAATCTGGATATTTAACATTATCTTGCCATTATAGTTCAACTTTTTTTTTATCCAAAATTTCATTTTAGTGATCAAATTAAAGAGATGATCTCCCTATCCTTACAAGACAGAGCTCCCTATCCTTACAAGCTAAGCATTTTATGTCTTATACTTAGGTATACTCTGTATGATATAAGATGAGACTTCATAATGGGATTCAATGCAGTTGAGTGCTAAATTATAGCAGGCTTATATCACAGAAAATTATAACAATGAGAGAAGAATTCATATCATGGCTTTAGTAAAAGAGGAAAACTAAGACTTTGCAATTAAAGTAGTAACCTAAAACTTTAAAATAATTTAAACAGTTACTGAATACATGTAATGTTCTAAACTTATCTGGAAGCAGGATTGGCAGTCATTTGAAAGGATCCAAATGAAATGTGGACAAGGTGTGTGTTATGTCCTCAGAACACAGATCTGTCATTTTCTTCATTGTTCATGAATACATTGGTATTGAATATCTCTTTCCCACAAATTCACAGGCTCCATGCAAGAGTAGAGAGAAAACCAGTGTAATGTTATCGCTAAATTGATGTTGCATACAACTTCATAATAGTCCTGTCAACTGCAGTTTGTGAATTTGCCAAGAGCAACCTAGCAAGTGATTTTCAGAGATGAACACTGAACTATGTAGTAAAATAATCCTTTCCTTCAGAAGGATAAAACTGCAATTTTCTTGTAGACATATTTTACAGAATTATTACTGACAATTTTAGAATTCCACTGGGTGAAACACTGGGGGTTTGAGAACAGAATTTCTTATCCTTTTAAGAACAGACACATTTTAAAGAGACATTGTATCTGTAGTATCTATGTAATAACACAGGAGGAACCTGACCTGGAAAAGTAGTGGTGGATTCTTTTCTTTATTCAAATTCTCTGCTTGCTTGAAAGCTGAGGTCCTCTGTGATTCATAGCATTGGATAAGATGTAAAAGGAGACCATGTTCATATTCTGATTTCTTTTCACATACCTTTGGAGTGCAGCCTCTAATGCATTTAGAACTAGTTTTTTGTATGAGCACTTTCACAAAAAAAGATCTTGCCACAGCTATTTAGAAGATTTCCTTCCCTGGCAAAACTTAGAAGTTTATGTAATTGTTTAAATTGCAAATCACAGGGAAAAGGAATCATTTTAAGTGTTGAGAATGAGGAAAGGTATGTAAAAATATGTTGCAAATTATATTGATATCTGATGTTTAGGTTTCTCACTGAAAATTGTTTTAGGAATCTCATATGAACAGGGGAAAAGGCAATAGTGTTCAATACAGATGTTATATCTCTATCTGTTTTAGACCAAATCCTGTAGAGTTCTTGCAAGCACGTTAACATTTCCACTGACATCAATGAGCTAATTGAAATTAATGGAACTAATTTCAATGAAATAGCTATATATGTCATTGTTTGACTTAGACTTGAAGGCCGGTTGTAAAGCAAAATGCTCTGTGCTTGTTTTATTTCATTCTGATGTAAAACTAGGCATCAAAGTAGTTTCTTTTTAACTTAGAAAATAACTTTCATGGTAGACTGGACAACTTGCAAGATTTGATTGTCTAGAATGAGGTAGCTTTACGAAGACCAATGCAATTATATCTGTTCTGTGTTGTTAATTTGTAAATTCTAACATCCAAGCATCTAGCAGATGAGCTGCTGAGACACTTCTAGCTACAGTGATGTAAGACTCAGTAGTTTTCATTCCCACTCTCTTGGTTTTCTGTGGTTAAGTGATTTGACCACTTCTGTTCTCAGCTTCTGTTTGCAAGGTCAGAGAAAACCTGGTTTAAAGTGATGCCATATAACGGACTTTGAACCAAAGCTGCTTAAACTCAATATATTTCTACTCTGCTGTCTGGGGATGACTTCTAGAAAAAGTCAGGAAGGATGATTTTTCAAATACAACAAAAATGGGGAATGACCTCTAGGACTTTCCTAGAAGGGCCTGTAAACATGGATCATAAATTGAAAGGGCTGTATGCATTGTGCTTTGCAGGAGTACAAAGTATTCATCAGCTGCTTACATTCCTTTGCCTTTGAGAAAACATTTTAAGGGGTACACAGGTAACAGTCATTTAGAAAGATGGACTCAAGCCTACTCTTCCCTGCTCAGAGTCCCTTCTTTGGCAGCTCTTGCATTAGTCATACTGACTGGCACATACGTTTTTGCTGCGGGAGCAGACAGTATTTGGAGGCAGCCTGATTTCACGTTGAATTCAGACTGCTGGAGAGGTCAATATATGTGCTTGATGCCAAGTGTTGGACACACTTGGGCTTTCAGACATGTCCTGGAACAAGCAGCTCAGTTGTAGTATAGACAAAACAAGTAATATCCTTTCTTCAGGGAAGTCTAAGTAATAGGTAATATCTAAGTTCTACTAGCAGTCCTAGTAGGACTAGCTGAAAACAACAGGGCAAGATGCACTATAAAATGCAGTTACCTTTCACATTCTAACTTCAAGATCAGAGTTAGTGGTTGATACAACAGGGTTAAGAAAAAAACCTGAAAAATTACCAACATTCATCACAAACTGCTTGGTCTGGCTTGAAATAATATGACAATAGCCTCCATTTAAATTTAAAAAAAAAAATAAATAAAAAAATTGGAGAAATGAGTGCTGAATATAGAATGGGTGAAGTATAACACAATGACATCCAAACCAGAGCTGGAGACAACCACACTTCCGAGCCACAGAGTAAAGCAGAATGTTTTGCTGGGATAGCTAGATTATCAAGAAATAAAATTGTTTAAACTCGTCCTTTAGTGGATGTTAACCATAGTGGTTTTAACACAATTTACACAACATGCTTCACGTGTGTTAGTTGAAAAGGGCAAGATCTCCTTGTACTGCTTCAGTTTTCTAGAGTTATACAAGGTAGAATTTTACCCTATTGGCACTGAAACCTTAAACAAAACAAACACAATGCAAACAGTTGTTAAAATAATCCATTATCCTAGATGTGCAAGATCTCTACAATTTTATGGACTGTAGCGGACATAGTGGTCTGATCTCTTTTAACTGAGGAAATAGAGGGGTAGGAGATAATAATGGGAAACAGAAAAATTTTAAAAGCATTTCACATTAATCCTTCTTCTGATATAATAACTGAAATATATGATCTCCTCAGTCTGGGCAGCTGTGTCTAACAATTAATGGGAGGATCTTTCAGTGATTTTGCAACTTCCTTAAGTTACATTAGCAGATGTTGTATGTGAACTATAGAAGCATACGTCTTTCAGTGCCAACATTTAAAACTGCACCTAGACCTTCATAGGTGAAAAAATTATGGTTCATATTTTATTATTCTTTTAAAACTGTTGGAATTTAAGCATGTTAAAGATCAATTCATTGACACATACAGGGTAATAAAAAATAAGTCTCTCATATTTATTCTCCATTTTTAATGGTTTTTCCTTCCTGAACTCAGACTCCAGGCCAGTCTCCTATCCAAGTTTTCCTTCACGCCTTATTGTCTATTCTGTTCAGCTATTTAAAAAATGTTGAATATCAACAATGGCTTTCAGTAGTGTATTGTCAACTTTTGTATGAAGCAATCTTGGTTGAATGAGAAGATCCCAGAGCTTATAGTTCTATCTACTGTGCTGCACTGGGTTTCTGCTTGAATGTGTGTGACTGATAACAGGACAAATTTCTACCTTCGTTATTACATTTCAGCTACATAATTCATTTGCCGAAATCTTTTAGGAAATATCTTTATAGCATATTGCACGAGACATCAGGTAAGTGCTTGTAATGTAAAAATAAGTAAGGATCCAGCAACTGCCTTGTCAAATTTGTTTGTTAATTGTAGATCTGCTTCTGCTAGGTTGTTTTGCAGACTTCTACAATTTTGTGGGTAGCTGTGTGCCCTGAGACATCTCTAGCAGAACATCTTTGCTCACATAAAGAAATTTGTACTGGTTCTGCATAGCTTTTAAAGTCTAAAAGCAATAATTAAAATATATATAGGGAAAAATGTTGCAAATATGTGCACAGTTTATGGAAGTCACCAACGTTATTGTCAATATGCAAGTTTGTTTCTCTCTAGAATTTGTAGTACTAAAAACTGTTTAAAGCATTTTTTTAACTGTTTGTTAGCCTTCACAGTCTGATATAATCTTATTTTGCATATGAGATAACTGTGATTGAACTTAATATAACTCTGTCACCAATGTATCATTGAATGGAAGCTAATTTCTAAACACTCTTCTCAGGAAATCCAATTCCCCAACAATATTTGGGGGTTTTCTTCCATTTCAGTTAAAGGGTGACAAAAGAGGTAAAACACAAGCAGCTATTTTCCTTTCATTCTCCATCTTATTTGTTGACAGCTTGAAAACATAAAAGCTTACTTTGAAAAGGATTAATTTGAGAGATATTTTTTCTAAATTATTTGACAATGATATAAAGGGGTAGTACTGTATGGTACTTCATCCTGTTTGAGAAAGTGCAGCAGAATTTCCATTGCAGACTGTATTTTGCCTAGTTTAGGAAAGTGGGATCTAGCCCATCATCTTGTATAAAAAATGCCTTCACCATGTATCACACTTAATATTCTTTAAGTATTTTAATTTTTTTCACAATAAGAAAAGGTAAAGATAAATTCACAAAGGCAACAAATATCAATAAGGACTCAAACAGTACTGATTCTGACTGGTGATCTGAGAAGCAGCTGTCATAGAACCAGTTGATACTACTGAGTATGAGAAAAGATCTTACATATCAGACTCCAGAGAATGTGTGCTGTAGTAAGACTGGCATTACATACCAGGCAACAAAAAACTTAAATGTGGAGTATCCTTCTGGGTAAAATATCTAGGTATTGAACAGCGTCCTGTTTGTCACTGTGTTACCAGTTTCCTATTATTTCATCTATTTGTCAATTTGTCACAGATCCTGGACTCTCTTCAGTGCCTGTGGCAGCTTTGTCTGAGTACTGTTTGCAGAGTAAAAAAGCAGCATACCATACATTGTTTAACACATTGCAACCTCTTTGGCAGATATGTAATGTATTTAGAGGTTTTTAAACAATTATATACTTGTCAAATACTTGAAAGATTTCTGCATTTTTTAAAGTATATGAAAAATAACTTAGAAGGCAATTTATTTCCAAGGAAATTAAAACTTCATAAATAAAACCTCTCATTTTTATACTTCTACTCTAATACTAAGCAGTGATAAGATAATTTTTTGAAAAACTGTATTAATATTGAATGTCTGCTTTCTACACTGCTCATCGGTACCTAGTATGTTTATAGTTTCTATACTTTTGAAACATTATACAGAAGACATACATTTACAACATCCCATTGTTATACCGATTACTGTAACAGTGCCTGTGGAAGTAGGAGGATTTAATGAAAAACTGCGTGATAAAATTTTATTTTTACCTGAAGGAGTTAGAGATTTTTGTACAGACAGCTTACATAGATGGCACAAGCAATCAGACAGGGTAAAATTAGGAGTATTTTACATCATAAATTAGGAATTAATGTAATGCAGAGTTTGCAGAGGAAAAGAATGAAACTTACTTCTGCTGTTGTCTTTTGCATGACTTGAACAAAGCTTTCTCTAAAAACAAATAAAACCGCAATTCCATTTGATTTTAAAAGCAGACTTTATATTTCAGTTATTTTCAGTGAAAGGAGATTCAAAACTGAGAAAGCCTATGAGAAAAGTTTCATGGTCTTCTTGAGGAAGATGTGAAAGCAGCATCAAACAAAAAGGTACAGTGCCCAGTACAGCTATAACGGCTTTTCTACACAATACATAAAACACTCCATCTTCCCAGAAGTGTCCAACTGATGAGTTAATTGTGAAATATATTGTAAAACTGTCTTACTGGATTTAATTAAGAGACTGACTAGTTACTGAGTCAGTATCTTAGCATTTCCTTAGCACTTTGGAATCATTCACATCTCTTGTAAGATATGGTATTCATTAGGTGTCATAATGATGACTGTGGTCAAAAAAAAAGCCATCCCAACAATGATAGTTGTGATGCAGTTTTGAATTTTTTAAGAATTTATTACTCTTCCGTGGTGAAATAAAAGGCTTTTAAATTATTTCAGTGGACACTACAATTCATAGAACTTTACAAGAGGATAAGATAGGTGTTCCTTTTTTGTATCTGCTTTACTCTGCACAGTATAAACTATGACAGGTTTCTAGTCTTTTTTTCATTTTTAAAAATCTTTTTTGTTGCATAGTGGCAAGTTTAAAAAAAAGTTCTTTAAAAATAAAAAGTTCTCTTTGGAAATTGATGTTTAGGAGGTGTGCAAGTTTTAATTCCAAAGAGATTCTCCTCTTTATCTAGAGTTTATCTAGAACTCTACATGTCACCACCATTAGTTATCCAGGCAATATACAGGAACATTTTTCTTAATTAGCCATTGTCCATATCTAGGAAGGATGTTGTTTAACTGTGTGTGTAACCCTTGGTGATTGCTGATCTTAAAGAAATTTGGCTTCTCACTGCAGGCATGAGACTGTCTCTGATTCTTAAAAATCTCAGTATGTTGCATTTTTGTAGTAATTTTCTATAGAAATATAACTTAGAGGCATTGGAAAATACCACTTATAATTATGAGGCAAAAAAAAAAAGGTGTTCCTTTCCATTTTACAAGAGGAAAAAGTGAAGTGTGAGGTTTACTTGTCTGAGATCAGCCAGTCATCTTGGCAAGAGAAAAGAAGTTAGAATCTCTTGCCAGTGGAGGTGGATGTCCAGAATTGGGTAATAGAGGCCATCACTGTAATGCCATGTAGTCTGAATTCCCAGTCATGATATAGACAGGAAAAGGCTCTTTTTCCTCAAAATGCCTTTTTCATTGTGTCACATATATAAACTTATTATACTTACTTCTTTCCTTTCCAGTACTTCTCTATCCCCACCCCCCCACCCCTCACCCCACCCCACCCCGATAATCTCACATATGTTCTGTGGCAGTTTTGTTTAAGTAGGGGAGGATGTTTCACTTATGCAATATTCCCTCATTCTAAAAGACCAGGTAAGCACTTCGCCAGCTGATCTGCACCTGGTCATACTCTATTTATTCTTATATAACCACGGAGATGGCAAGGCCTCCTGTATGCAGAGGAGTCATTCGCTTGTTTACACAATCAGTTCTTCCTTGTAGAGGGGAATAGGGGAAGGGTTTGCAGCTTTAGGGGGCATGTGGTAGACATGTAAAACCAGGCTTTTAGATATGCACCTGCCTTATGTTATGGAAGCCCTGCTACTTGAGAAGGCAAAGGAGCCTCACCATAATTTGCAAGGAATCTCATCAGGACTAAGAGGTCAAGTACTGCCATCTGATATGCTATGACAATCTACACAAGATGAGAATATGAGCCAAAACCTTTCTCTTTCTTTCCTCTCAATTCTACACCCTTTAAAATAAATCAAGCACACCTTGTGTTTTCATCCTTACAAGATGTGGCAAGGAGGACAACTTGCTCACCATAGTGTCCTTCTGATGTAGCTGGTCAAGGTTACTGTTTTGCTCTCCTGACACATTATCAATTATCCTGCCAACAGACTGATACTGGACCTGTAGTTTTCTTATAAAATAAAAACCTCAGTTTAATTAAATCATCAGTAACTTGGACCTAATTATTTCAGACAGTATTTAATTAATGTTTCAAGGATACCTACTGTAATTAGGGTTCCTTTAATAAGACCTTCTCTGACATTAAAATATATGACCTTTATCTTTCTTATCATCCATAGTCTGACAACTCAGATTTGTCATTTTCACTATAGGTATAGTTTGATTAAATAGAACAGAATATAAAATTAATCTAGCAAATTATACTTGTTTGTTTCTTTTTTTCTTTTTTTTTTTCCTACTTAAAGACTAATAAGTTAAGTCTTTTAATTAGCATGGTTGGTACAAATGTTCATCCTAGCATTTTATCTTTGTTTTTTTTTCAGACTGATTCTTTTGTGTATCATTTTTTATGACAAAAGTAGATAACAACCAGACTTTATTAATCATGGTGAAGGGTTCAATCTTTCAGATATGAAAAATAAGGAGCTATTCTTTATAGTAACAATTATTAGTAATTTTTTTCTTAATTTAAGGCAAGTCTGCAAAGGACTTAACTTTTCTGGTCACAAATTTCCCAAACATAAAACTGCAATTTTAATATGAATGAATGTGAGATTACTATTAGGAGCTACAGGTTCTCTCTTCTTTACTGTTGTTTTGGGATAGTTACTCAACATCCAGTGAGACAGCATTTGTCATATGCAAAACAAAGAGAAAGAGAATGTGATTGAAGAGATGTTATGAGCTTTCTTGAGACAATACTCCTCTGAACTTGTTTCCTCAATTCCCAAAGAACTTTTCTATCTCACCTTCAGAAGCAGAGCTGCTCCAGTGACTTCACTCATGTTCAATTAAGTTCTACTCACTGAGTTAGGGCTTACTAATGTATGTAAAATTTAGCACATAGGTTTTGCTAAGTCATAGCACTGACATTCATAATCCTCTTACTTGAATTGAAGAGGATTCAAATACATGCAACAACAGCTGCCTCAAAGTATGAAAAAAAAAAAAAAGGCATTAGAAGTTAAATAAGCAGAATGCATCCTGGCTATTTCATAAACCAATATGAATGCTGCATGTGCAACAAAAATATAGGTAGACGGTACAGAAGTCTAATAAATGAAATAATTTCAATTTACTTCTATTCATGTTCTGATTGTTTGGAGTGTTGGATCTTTGGAATATGGATAATTTCCACCAACTCTGTGTCTAGTAAAAATATTAGAAATTTTTTTGTTTGTTTTCCAGATGTGCAACAAAACATTCAGGTAAATTTGTAGGTAGAAAAATAACACAAAGCTTAAAACTACCAATGAAGTATGGTGAGCTTGTTTTCATTACACTAAGAAGAAACTGAAGAATGATCCTCTAGAGAAGGGAAACTATTTTGTTTTCTGTACTCCCACTCAATAAACACTAGAAGGACAAAGAAAACTCTTGACTCAGAACTAATGCAGATGCTGAGGTGGAATAGTCTTGCTTTGTTTTCCGTGAAGAATATAGAGAAGGGTGTAGTTTACTGGCTGATGTTTATTCTGTTCATAAGAGTTTTAACACCAGAGAGGTTGTCTGGAGAGAGAACACAATAAACAAGTTGATGAGCAGTACACAGTGGATTTCAGATATAGTCTTTGAGGAAGAGGGGAGTTTTCCAAAGAGCTCCACACCATAAAAGGGCAAAAACTCATGCTGAATTTTAAGCCTGTGAAGAATCACATTTAAATTTGTGAAGATATTCCCACACTTAAAATTAAACATGAGGTGAAGGCTTTTACTCCATAGTCAAGGAGCAGGCTTAGTGAGCTATCTGGTCTACACAGAGCCTGTTGAGGTGATAAGGAAGAATGAGTGAAAGGCTGTAGTTGTGGTACTTAAGGGCGGGGAAAAAAGTCTGAGCAGCCTTAAGGAATAAAATCCCAAGTAAACACTGGACACCTCATTCTCTTTGATTTAATCCAATATTCTATCATAGCTACCTGGCATAGTTAGCAGTTTAATATGTGCATAACACAAAATATAACATGAGGGTTATATATATAATTTGAGGGTTATATATATCACCTGGGTAACATCACCAATAATACATCTTCATTTCCTTTTTCAACTTTGAGTCTTTTCATAGTAACATAACCAGGCACTGTTTCAGATCTATTAACATCTCTAAAGATGACCTGTCACCTCCTAGTAAGTCCTCTTCACTATAGAACTCTGGATTTGTAGTAGGGCCTTCAGATTATGGAAATATATGTCTAAAAAAAAGGAAAAAGAAAAGACACCAGATACGAGAGAGAAATGATATCTGGAAAAGTGATAACCGCAGATTCTTATAAAAAATTACAAAAATTATTGCATGGAGTCCATGACCTTCTTCCCATTGAAATTAAACCAGTTATATTCAGCACACAGCAACCCCTGACTTCATGTGTAAAATAAAATGGTCATGTTAATTTAATAAGCCTTAGTTAGTACCTATATATTGTTTGCTGATTGCAGGCTGTGATTGGTGTTGAGAATACAGTCACTAATCAGTACTAGCAGTATTCAATTAAGATTTTAAAATATAATAAAGTCGGTGACCAATATTCATCCCACTTGCATAAATTCCCAGTAGGGGAAGAGGATGTTAAGGGGTTAAGCCTAGGAAATTTATCACTACACAAACAAGCTGCTGCAGAATTCCACTCCTATTGCTGCAATGAGCCTATGCTGAGCAAAGCCTTCCACTGAATAGGTTTTTAGGAATAGGAGAATTGAAAAAAAATCTTTCCCTGGTCCTTTCTGAATCACCTGTCTTACAGTTTTTCACAATTGATATTGTCCTCTCATCAGATGACCTGGTGATTCTCTCCTTGCAGTTAGTTTTTGATATTTCACATTACACACCTTTGTAGGCAAGACAGTTGGATTTCACAGTTTTCTTCATTAACACGGTGAAAATGGAATTACAGTGAGCCTCTTACTGAATAGAAAACACCTAATCGATGCATGGATATTCAAGAGAACTACGATTAATACAGAAAAATCTACTGGATAAAAAAATCTTGATCCAAGCATGTAAAATAAATTGATCTGATTACACAGATTACTGAAAACTGGTCACCTTGGCTACATTAGGAACTTTAAAAGCAAACACAAATCAGTGAATCATTTAAATCAAATTTAATTTAGATTATACACTTTCACATAAAATCTAATTTAGTTGGAATTACTCGGTCATGACTTGTCTGCTCCCTACAGGACAAGGTTAAAGAGATTACATTTGGGTTCATGTCAGCAGCATCTGCTAGTTAGCCCTCTGAATGCTGATTTAATGTGAGCAGTTACATTTAGTCTCTTGGAAAGACTTCTGGTTTAGGCAGGTGCTTGAGAGATGTTATTAATTTAGTATGATATAAGGAGTGATGTTATTGTATTTGGACTACTCCTGTATAATTATTTTCATATGTATAAAATACCTTGGTGATTTTAATCTGTTAAGCAGCTTTTGAGGGTTTCTCGCTAACCTGTCTTTAATATACTGCTTTAGAGAGACAGAAAATTCCTGTTAAAGAAATAACACCTTTTTTAATATGAACAATTATTTTGGGGACTGTCTATAAGAGGCAACAAGTCAGCATTAAGATACAATATGAATTTACAGAGAACTAGAAGGTACCAACTCTATATGTAGACAATGCCTTATTGTCTTTCACCTATGGAAAATCTACACCTACAGTCACATCACTCACAGAGAGCACCTTGTGTGCCAGCTCACTTGCTCTAGAAACAGACCTTCTGTTTCTGTGTATTCAGCTATTCAGAGCCAGATTCTATCCCCCTTTAATATGTAGCACTGAGGTTTTACATTGAAATTAATAGGCTGCATTGCAGTTAGTTACAAATTGATTAAAAACCCTCTTGAGTTTAGCCTTTGGTGTTGAATGTAGTGAGGGCAAGCTCCATTCAGATGGACCAACTACTTTGCAGCAAAAACAGGCACAGGTTAGTACTTCTTCAGCCCTTTGGCAGAAGATAACAAGGTCAAATTCTGAAAACCTGTTGCTCAGTGTCTCACTCTGAAACAGAAAATTTACAATGACATTATGAATCACCAAGGTTGCCGAAGATATGTCCATGATTCTCCAGAGAGGAATCAGTGCACAGGCACAAAATACAGTGTGCTTAAGACACACTTACTCAGGTATCTGCTGCCTCTGACCTAACTGCTGGATGTGCAGAAATCAGAGGCAATCCTGGACAGAATTTCCACAAGGAAAGAAAGGACAGACTGAGAAACTCTGGAAATATATAACCTTACTTGATTCCCTAACCCAACAGGTAAACAGTGGTTTTAAATGGACTTTACTGCCATAAACTATGTCCCTGAGTATCCAGAAGCCTTTCATCCCAAAGTAGTTTTCTCCCACATGTAGAAAAGATGAGCCAGGAATTCATTCAGGGTAAATCAGCACCATTTCACTGAAATCAATAAGAGTTGCATCAATTTCAGATAGACTGCATGTTTTCTGATGTACTTTTTTAAGCACTGTTTATAATTCTTCAGAAGGCAAAAAGTACTGGACTGATTAATCCCCAAAATTCTGATTAAGAATTTTGAATAACAACTGAAATTATTTACAAAAATTTACTATTTCAACGCATAATTTCCCTGGTGGAGGGTCTTAAAACTCGCTCTGTAATTACCATAACAGCATAAGGATTGAGCCATTAAAATAATCTCTGGCAATTCTGTGTGAATCATGTTATTTATGAAGAATGCTACAGACACAATGTTCTTCACTGCACCGTCTGTTTTCTGTATTTCTCTCTACCCTTTCTCTTTGCCTATGTATAAATGGTCAATTCTTACATATGTACTATAAGAATGTACGTCTCCAAAATTAGTAAATCCACCCTGAAGAAATATCATTTATATATGACATCCATATCATATCAAAGAAAACTGGGCAAAATTGAGAAAAATGAGGACATACCTTATTACAATTACCTTCTATTCTAGCATATTTTTCTTATTAGCAGTGCAGACAAAAGGCAGCCCTCCTATTTTATTTTAAATTAGCCCAATAGAGGTATCTCATCCACTTAATTTTCATATAAAATTGCACTGTGCAGACTGATTCTCCTGCCTTTACTCAGGCAAAATACCTACTGCTGTCCCTGGAAACAATGTCTATGTAAAGATTACAGGGTTAGGACCTGGTATTTTTTCTTTTGCCCTGGCTAACCGCTGTTACTCATTCTGTGTTGCATGCAGCATTCCCAAAACATCTTTTTGCAGAGGGAAAAATGTAAATGATGTATTGAACTTGGTCAGCCTTTGATAAGAACAAATACAAGCATGCAGTGATTTCATTTAAAAATGGCATGGTTCTGTAGCAGTTGTGACAAGGTAGACATGTTAAGCTTATGTGAATATATTTCCTAAGATGGTACTGGTATTGAACTACCAAATACTTTTTACATCCAAATTACCTATTTGAGTTTACAGAAGTTTAACTTTCACAAAATACAGAAGAGGAGATACTAAAGTTTTGTGCCAGGGTCCCACAGATATGCAGGCAAACCCTTGGCTGGTTGAGGCACCAGCAAGGACAGTAGAACTGTGTTGTTTCACATAGCTTATAGCTATGACCAGAGAAAAATGATAGTGAGAATTCCCAATTCCGGTGAAATTAGATGAGTCTGAATTTGAAGAATCATTTACAAATATGCTACACAAACATTGTGTAGCTAACACAACTACCTATCTGATTATCTGTATGGAAACAAATTCCAAACTTTGTTATGTTTGTGTAATCCTGATACAAATGTACATAATTTACAGCTTGCTGCCCTGAAATGTCCTTCTGTCCCCAGAATTCACCCAAGTGAAATTCAGAGGGACAAAAAGGAAATAAAATGAAACATATTCAAATTGTGCAATATTGCACTCTAAATTAAATATCTTATGTATCAAAAAGTAGATTTTGACACATTCTATATTTGAAGCATAAATTTCAGTGTTGAAGCAGTATTAAGAAATGAATGCAATCAAAAATATAAACAAAATGCTGACCAGTGCCAAAAATCAACAGAGTTCATTACGAGCTATGGACTCCCCAATTTTAAATTATCACAATAAACACACAATCTAATCCAAAATACAGTACAGATGCCAAAAAACTTCTGCTTAGTTCAAGCTCATGAAGGAAAGATAAATAGCATTGCCACTCATGAAAATTAAGATTTTCAGAAAACTGGAAAAAAAGTGCTGAGTTTAATTACCCCTTTTAATTAGCTTGCTGGATAGCTAATTAATTCCTGTGATTATAGAAGAACAGGCAGATCCTATTTCTGTCAGAATTCTTCATATGCAGAAAAACTTTTTTTTTTCCTGCTATTGCAGTAATTTTTATTTATAGACCATTTCTAATGCAAATATTGGCCTAAAATCAAGTGCTAAGGAAGCTGACTGACTTCGCAAGGGAGATAGAGTAGGAATGTAAAGGATTAGAGTGCTTAATGTACTGGAAAGAAGTTTATCAATACTGACAATTCTCACAGTGCTTAATCAAACATTTAAGACAAGTGGAGAGGCAGAGAGTAAAGACTTTGAGGCTTTTGAACAATAAAAGCAAACAAACTGTCTTGTTAGAACATGTCAATTTATGGTGGAATAAAGAAACGCCTGTAATTTAGTTACTCTTTTCATATAGATAACTAGTGGCTTTAGGTAGCTAGATAAAGTGTACTGACTTTAAAATGACTGTAACTCCTGAAGAAAATGAGGTATAACTTTTGTTCTTTTTTTAATGTAATTTTAATCTTAAGATTCATTTACAGCTTGATGACTACTAGCACAGATTACAATTTTTTTTCCTTAAAGGCAATTTACTAATAGATTTTTTAAAAAATCAGCACATAATAACATACATAAGGGTCTGATCCTTCAGTAACACTTCTTGTGTTTACCTTACCAGAGCCTGAGTGTCTGTTACAGGCAGGATGAGAAACAGAGCTGGGAGATGGGTGCTGCTCTGTATGTCTCTTCAGGGTTAATTTGGAGAAAAGGCTCATAGAACTGAATAGCCTGGGCTAGATCTTCACAAATAACAAATTTGCAGATTCCCTACTTGAAATTTTGCTGTTGATTCCTCATATCTAGAATACTATCTAAATGGACTGAGTTAAATCCTACTGTAGTTTTGAGTAATATTCATACTGAAAATCTGAATTCCAAATGAAAATAGATTCCAGTTTCTGGTTGATTTCAGTGGTACTGATAAATGTCAGGTAACTCAGCTGTAGTGAAACAGTATCATTTGATCTACACTCATATCACAATGCTTTTAATCTGGCGCTTGGTATCCTAACATCAGAACTAAAGATCAGTAAATATTTTTAAGAAAACAGGTGCTCTAAGATCAGGAATGCTAAATTCTGATATGACAGAGCAATAGGGTATACTGAAGACTATGTGAGCAGAAAGGGAAGTTACTTCCATGAGATAATCTCAGCAGCCACCTAAATAATAAAAATAGAGATGACTGCTTATGAAGCTACAGATATTATGACACCTATTACAATAACATATTTATCATCCAGTAACTTAGTTATATTTAACTATCAGAAGAAGAGTAGAGCGGGACCCTGGGTTGTGTTAGCTAAAAAAGCCCCAGAAAATGCAATAAAAGATACTCAGTTCAAGAGTGAAATTAATTAGGAAGCAGTAAGCAATTGAAAAGCAGTAAGAATTCAAGTGGCATTTTTATTCACTTTTTCAGAACTGAGTCAGTATAGTTCCAATTACCATGAGTTCCTTTATGTAGTCTGCTGCTACAAGCAAATATCTTGTGCTTACTATCTTCCCACATTTCCTGAAGCAGGTGGAAGCTGTGTTTAAATTCCCCCAAAACAATTCTAGCATTTTAATTTAATTTGTATCCATTAGTCTTTAACTACATAACACATGCAAGCATTAATAGATTTCAGATTAGTGTTTGCTACGTGATCTCAATTAGCGCTCAAGAGGCTACACTTCTGTTCGTTTTCTGGTTTTCCACAAAAACTAGGCGATGCTACTCCAAACATAATTGTTCTGATGCAATTGATTTTGACTACATAAGAAATGTTCTAGAATAGAATGCTTTCTCTCAAAGAGCACAACAACAAAAAAAGAGAATTTACCTAACAGACAAGATTAAGTTTTTCATCCAGAAAGAATGTATATTTGTTCTTGATATTACTATCAAATTTGCAGATATACATCATACTCCATTTGTTCATCCTTAGTATGTAAGGTTGTAGTAAGCTGTAGCCTAATTTCAATAATAATAAAAAAAAATCTAGTATGTATTTTGGCAACCTAGTGATAGTTGTGTTTACACTAACTCTTCCAGTTCAGAAATTAATATGACTTTTAACATGTTACAGTTGGATCTTTTAGGGCTGGTATTCAAAACTTAAAACTGCCCTGGCCACATAATGAATATGCAGATGTGAGCTTAATTTGTGTGTCTGCTTACCATTATCACACATGCAAATATGCAGCTACCTTGTTGGCCATTCACACCTGCTAATACCCTGTATGCACACAGAATCAGGGTGATTTCACATGCAGATTATAAGCACTGTTGCATGTCTTGAAAACCGAAAAATCCCATGTAGTTGTAATATCACTTTGGTATTTGTACTAAAATGATTTTACTGTATTATGTGTAATCCTGTTCTCGTTCAGTCATTTACTTTACTTTTTTAATAGGAATTTATATGGTCTCCATTTACATGGACACACCTAGTTTTTTAGTAAGAAGCTATTGCACGAAATATTGCACCTACTGCACTAGTCTATTAGCTGGAGTAACATCACTAAACATATTCCTCTTACACAGAATTCATATCAAGCAAGTATAAAATATTCTATGTGCAACCTTTCTTTTTTTTCTTTTTTTTTTTTAACTTTCCTGTTATGGAGTCCTATTCTTCATAAAGAATATGCAGGTGGAGACACCTATTAATTTAACCAGTTTTAATCAATGGAAGCCAATTATAAAGTCATACCATCAATGTTCACTTCAGTGAATGAAATCACCATTCTATCCATTTTATAAAGACGTTGTAAAGGGACTACTTACCTGTTTTCTGAAAGAAGCTGTAGGTTGTATTTTCTTATGTTGCAGGTACAGTAAAGTCAAAGGTATAATGACATTGTAAAATTTACATCAATAGATAATTTATCCTGAAGACTATATAACTTATTATCTATAATTTTGATTATGTTTGTCTTTACCCTTTGCCCAGAAACACAGCAGAGAATAATTCAAAACAAAGAGTCTTCTTAAATCTGTCCCACTCTTATGCCTCAAACTTTAGCAATGATAAACTGACTTGTTTGCAGAACAAATTACTGAGAAAGACTGATAATTGTTTATAATACTACCTTAACTCTAGGTGAAAAGAATAACAGAACAAAATACATTGTGCAATTACTAAGTTAGGGCCTATGCTGCATAGTGCCTAGCCTGCAACTTTGCTATTATTTAACTGGCAATAGTGATTCCATTTCAGCCAATTACAACATAAAACAGAAAGGGTTTTTTCAGTTTCATCATGTTCTTGCTCAGTGATTGTGTCTACCAAGATGTGCATGTGTACATATATATTTGTCCTACTTGTAACGTTTTTATCAATCTGTGAACGGTAGAATTTTTTTACCATTACAACCAGAACATGAAAAGCTGTATATTGATCACAGAGTCTGTATTTGACCAATGTGTTTCTGACCTTGACATGAAGATGTATAGAAGGTTCTGAAATGTTTTATTGAGCAAACATGCATGATCTGGCCTGAAGTCATAATCATGATAAGTAAAAATCATAGTTTAAAAAATCCCTCTTATTTTGCAAGCACATAGGTGGCAAAAACCCCCCCAAAACGGCAGGTGTGTGATCAGTCTGTTTCAGCTCTGACACAGGCAATAAGCGCAAGGGTCAGGTATTTCTTCAAGTCTATAGATAAACAGTTCATGTTGCTAGTTGTCCAGTTAGCTCTATGGAAAACACACAAAGCGTGTAGTAGTAGCAACGCCAGAAGCTGATAAATAACAAGGAAAAATTGAGTATCACTTTATATTGTAGCAACAATTTTTTTATATAATTCTGAATGTGGAAATGTTCCTTCTTTATGTGTGTGAATTTAACACAGGAAGAGGGAGAAATACCCAATTAGCATTTTTTTCAACTCAGAAGTCCTCTATTTCACTGCAAACATGAAAATGGTATGAACAGAAACAAGACCTATTTATCCACACTTTCCTGACAATTTAACTTGGATGGCTCTTTACATGCAGGATCAGGAGCACTATATACAGTCCCTTCACCACATTCAGTTCATGATGGCTGAATTATAATTGCAAGTTATTGAAGAGTTAATGAGGCAAAAATCAATACAGAGTAAGAGAACCAAGGATTTCCAGCTCAGTGTACATCAGCCAGCAACACCTTTGAGATAGTAGTTATTTCCTTTTGTAACCCTCTGCAATCAGACCCAAACACCTAGAGATAAAGGGTTTTCTTTTGACAAGTTCATGTCCTCTCTGCCATCCTGTCCTATTTTGAGCAGGAAGTCAGCACATGCCAGCAAACAGTGGAACTTGGCTTTGCTCTTAATCTTCAAGCAGAGTTTTTTTAAGTAAACTGCAACAGCGTAAGTATCAATCTGGTGTAAAGTCAGCAGATCTCACATCAGCCTTCAGTCTGGATGTATGCAGGTTTCCTTAGCATAAGGCGGTACACCTTAAAAATGTGTAGTTGGTTCAAGCTCATGTTTCTACTTGATTAATCTACAGTCATGGTGTAACAGTTATAAATGGAAAAAGATTTGCCTGGGAAGTCTGACTGTGTCTTAATTCTGATTGTGCATTTTCATGCTATACAACAGTGCAGACGGCATTTCTCTGTAGCTCTCATTTCCTCAGACACAAAATTAAGGGAATCCAAAGCAATATTAGCACTGTAAATTTAAACATATTTTATGTCTCGTGCTTAGTTTTGTATAGGAAAAATAATATCCCTTTTTCCTTACATGACAATGTTCTACCTGGTAGCTGTGCATCTGGTGGCAGCCCTTGAGAAGCACCTGAACAGACGGGGAGCACAGAGTGCCCTCTCCCGTCAACCAAGCAGCGCAGGAGCCACGGGCCCTTTGCTAAGGAGGGACATGTGATTACTATTCCCCTTTACGCTGGTATACGAAGTTGTAGGTTTTCTCTGTTTCAGCAGGCAACCTATCTGTAAGCCAAGACCAACTGTCTGAATTGTGTCTTGCATGAGCTTGGGAGGGAAAAAAAAAAAAAAGGTGGTTTTTTTTTGTGGACTAACTCTTATTCTGTAGAAAGTTTCACCTTCTTTTGCTATGATTACCAAATAGAATATTTTCCATGCCATTGTAGTCAGTTCCTTTGAATAGTCTCAAAACATATTCTTTATGTATTACTTAACTGACTTACAAGTACGTAGAACTTTAGATAGGAGTGCTAACATTTTCTCCATTCTCTGGATTCTTTTGTCCTGGTGTTTCATTTGGATTGTTCCCAGTGAGTTACAAAATGTAGATCTGACTGTTCTCTTTCTCCTAGTTCAGGTTTGCTTTGAGTTCTTTTCAGCTTCTAATATTTATGGGAATGATCAATTACAGATATGCAAGATGATCAAGCCCTGGGCTAATCGGATCTAGCCCAAGAGATCTGATTCCACATATTTCCTATGTCTTTCACAAAGTTTTCATGCATTACTATTATGCCCACTGTCTGAAAATCTCACCTGTAAATAGAGCTAGTACTTCCTTACCTCACATGGAATGCTGTTAAGTAAAAACTGCACTGATTATTGTAATATATTCAAATACCATGACAGGTTGAAATCATCAAAATAGAACCTGCAGCTCATTTTACTTTATGGAATCTGGAGAATGGAAGATTTTATTTAAAAACTGTATATGGATGTTACAAATTTTGTGTGAGCTAGCTGCCATGTTTTAATGCAGTTTAGCTTGACTGAACCTGCAATGAGAAGGAGCGTCTCTTTTGGTAAGAACAGTCTGTTTTTTCTATGCAAAACTAGGGCACAACTACCTCCCACCAATTTTCTGTTAGCTTTACTGGGAGCTGTTGGTGTGCAAATAATGCAGGCTTCAGTCATTATGGAGTTTGTGTACAGAAATCGGGAACTAGATACAGAAATCAAGTCTGCATTAGCACTGATTAAAATCATAAATATTAAGTGTCTTCTTATCAAGCTACAATTATTTTTCAGCTCCAATTCAAGTATCCTCTAATAAATAAATAGGACCAGATAATTCTATGGATTAAATAACTTCTGTACAGTATACTTCATAATGCTAATCATAACACTTCACTGGACACCCTTCAGATATATGCTTTGTTTGTGAAGTCCTAATATTTAGTTAAATCGAAGTCAATTATGACAGTTTCCTGAGATTACACTATTTTCCAAGGGGTCATGGAAACCTTTTCAAAAAGAAACTGAACCTTATATTGATGGTCTAATTTGCAGAAGTGTGAATGAGGTGGACCAGGGAGACAGTGGTAGCTGACAACATGAAACGATAGCAAATGGGGAAACAACCATGCCACAGAGGACATAAACTGCCCTACAGACTGCATGGTCTCCTACCTGGCTTCCTTTCTCTGTCACTAAATGGTTCCTTCCCCCCTGTATCTTTTTCTGCATCACACAGCACCCTCTTCCTCACTTCCTAAAAGGGTTCTTCAAGTAGTAGCCTCAGGACTGCATACCAAATCCCCACTACTCCTCCATACTACACTCTTGCCTTTTGTTTTCTTCTGCCAGAATAAGATTGTTTGTTGGGATTTTTTTCTCTTTTCTAACATGATGAGGGTCCTGTGATCCTCACCCATATTCATACTCAGTGCCTAATCCACCTGGAAACACCTTACACTCCTGTACCTCATCACTGTCCCATGGAGTAAAGAGCACCATCTCCCAGTAATTAGCCTGCACATGTTCCTGATAGGTCTGGAGAAGGGAATCTAGTGGAATCAAAAGGGCTTCTTAACCAAGGAGAATTGAGTTCTGATCAGATTCTTTGGATGAGAAAGTCCCCCTAGATGCTCATTGTGTTACTGGTCCACCTGTCTCAAAAAAAAGGCCTTGAAATACATATTTCACAAGTCCTTAACTTCTGCACCATTGCATATAACTTCTTCCTCTGCAAGTGCCAACTGTACTTGCACTACTAGGAGATAAGGTGTTATCTACAGTGTCAATGATGATCTTGACCATGAACACAGATACCAAGAATTTTGAGCATATCCTCCATTGTTCATAGCCCTAAGAAGTCATTGCAGGTATAAGTAAGCAGTAATGGAGAATTCTGATGGTGGTTAGTCATGAGTCTTTGCAGGGTTCAACAAGACTAGGAATTGAGCAGTTCTTGGGAGATACCTTCAATATCAGATAATTGGTTTGAGCTATTACAGAAATAGAGGATGAGTGCTAAATACTAGTTTGAATGGTGTAGTTATTTGTGACTCGTGTTCAGGTTAGAAAGGTGTTTGTGCTATGAAAACAGTTGTCAAGGTTTAGGGTCAGGGCAGTCTGCTAGACCTATAACAGATGCTCTCTGTTAACCCCTCTCCCCAAAGGGGAAGAGAAAGAGAATAAGAATAAGGGAATCATAGAATGGTACAGGTTGGAAGGCACCTCTGGAGATCGAGTCCAACCCCCATGTCAGAGCAGGAACACCCAGGGCGGGCCACACAGGAACAGATCCAGGAGGGTTTTGAAAGCCTCCAGAGAAAGAAACTCCGCAACTTCTCTGGGCAGCCTCTTCCAGTGCTCAATCATTCTCACACTAATGAAATTTTTCCTCATGTTGAGGTGGAACTTCCTGTGTTCCAGTTTGTGTCCATTGCCCCTCATCCTTTCACAGGGCACCAATGAAAAGAGACTGGCCCCTTCTACTTGACTCCCACCCCAGGATACCATTGTCCTTCTTGGCCACAAGGACACATTGCTGTTCCATTGATAACTTATTGTCCACCAGGACTCCCAGGTCCTTCTCCATAGAGCTGCTTTCCAGCAGGTCAACCCCTTATCTATACTGGTGCATGGTATTATTCCTCCCCAGGTGTAGGACTCTACACTTATCCTTGTTGAACTTCATGAGGTTTGCCTTTGCCCAGCTCTCCAGTCTGTCCAGACCTCGCTGGATGGCAGCACAGCCTTCTGGTGTATCAGCCACTCCTCTCAGTTTAGTATCATCAGCAAACTTGCTGAGGGTGCAGTCTATCCCTTCATCCAGGTTGCTGATGAAGATGTTGAACAAGGCTGGACCCAGGACCCAGTGTTGGAGACAAACTTATCAATTACAAAAGAAAGATAGAAAAACTTTAATAATAATAATAGTAATAATAATAATAATGTGGAATATATACAGATATATACAAAACCAGTATTGAACCCAGCTCCCTCTGATGGCCATTATGTCACTACCACCACTAATGCTGTGGAACAGGCACTGGGGAAGTCCTCGACTGGACGCAGCAGCAGACGGGAACTAGATTCAGGAACATATGGATTGGTATTGAAGGCAGAACAGACAGAGTCCTCCTTGGATGCCAGCCATTGAAGAAGAGAGCCTGACCCTCCCGAACATGACGTATATGGGATGCAGTCTCTCATTGGTGAGTTTAGGGTCACCTGTCCTATCCATTTCTCCTCATAGGTGTGGCCTTTTACTTTCTGCAGCCCCACCCCTCCCACACCCCTGCAACATGGTACACAAGATCCAGCAGTGACCTTGACCTGCACACCAATTCTTGGTAGCAACTCTAAACATTGTTTGTTATCCCTGCCAGAAGCAGACACTGTCTGCAAAAACAGGCTTCTAACTTCAGAAAGTGCAGTTACTTAGAAGAACTCAGATGGAAAGTAAAATCACTGAACAGAAATAGTTCTGTTCTCACTCAAACCAGGACAACAGTCCATGTAATAACTGAGTCTTCAGTGAGTTCCATTTCCCCTATATTTATTGTATATGTATATGCATATATTTGCTTTACAAAAGATGGTGAAGGACATGTTGTCCTCGTTTATCAATATCTGTTAGGAAAAAGAGCAGAAAGGGTCTTCAGTTCTAATGAGCTATCTCATGGCCAACTACATCTTCTCTGGGGTGGCCTGGGAGAGCTAAAGGAGATGAAACCTCTCTCTGTTACACTGAGCATGTATTGATGTCTTTTAGATCTGATCATGTCCAACCCCTCCAACACAGCCCTGCTTACAAACACTTCAGTTTTGACAGCTCTTTAGGTTCCCTACTTCTCTACTCTTAGCAAATCTTTGCTGCAAAATCTCATTCCTCTCATACATCAACAATTTTAAGTGAGATGTTCAGATTTTGAGAGTCAAGGTCAGTTTAGATTCACTTGTGCTCCTGTAGACAGCTCTTTACCTTCCACTTGTTTACAGGGACTGAAGATAGTATCAGAAGTAAAACATTCTTGTGATATCTGGACTGAAAATTGCAATAGCAGTACTGGGTTTTTCCAAGCCTTTCATCTCCTTTGCATTGTGAATTGCAGAAGTCTCAGTGATGCTTGAGCTGCATGGAGGGAAGTTTTTCCCACTAGCTATTATGGGTCACTTTTCTCAAACAAATTCATTTCAAATAAATTTCTTAAGATCATACAGAACAAATTGAAGTTTTATCCAAGTAAAAATCTAGACAGAGACTTGCATTAATCATATTCTCCTAACTACTCTCAAGCAGGAAGATTACTTCAAATACTGATATTAGTGACTCTACTTTGTGAGCTATGAGATAATTTTTAAGAGATTAAGCTATTTCTTATTGTTTATTCCTATGTATCACAAGGCCAAAGCAGGAGTGAAGGGGGATACAGACATGGAATAAAAAGCTGTAATTCATATTTGATATTGAAATCACTTCTAGGTAGAAGCAATTGTCATTTAGTTTTCTGAAGAATGAAATAACTTTTACCAAACACTCACTTGTTTGAGAATGAAAAGAATAATTGTAAGACACCTTATTACAGCAAGACAAATTCATATATATTGGATCACTCCTTTGAATTATCTGTGTAGCCTTATTTCTAAACAAATAGTACAATAGGGAAATAGAGAAAACAAACAAAAAAAAAAAGAGAAAGGAAAATAAAGAGGAAGGGAAGGGAAGGAAAGGGAAGGGAAGGGAAGGGAAGGGAAGGGAAGGGAAGGGAAGGGAAGGGAAGGGAAGGG
>WUAM01000341.1:4719259-4738225 GCA_024336885.1 Actenoides hombroni
AGCTTTGCCGGGCGCGGTGGGAGCCGCTTTCCCCTCCCGGCTACTTTCCGCCTCGCCCGGCTCCTTTCCACCCTCCAGCCAGCCGGGCCGGGGACACTCGCAGCTCCCGGTCGCACAGCGTGGACGCCGCGGCAGCGGTGCCTGCCTCGCTCTCTGCCGGCAAGAACGTCCGGGCTCGGCCAGGGCCTTCCTCCGGCTCTTCCAGGAGGAAAACCAGTGTTCGGCAAAACACACACCGAGAGTTTCCTTCCCTGGTGCGGGGTGCCTGGCTTCTGGCCACCCGGGGAAGGGGGAGTGTCGAAAGCAACTCCTGCAGCTCCTCAACTCGGGGAGAGCCCCCAGGCCATGCACGGAGCCCTGTGCACAGACAAGCGCATGGGGCCGTCAGCCCTCTGGATCCCCTGGTAAGCCCCTGACAACACACATGCTCTCCTCTGCTCAGGAATAAATGTACCAGAACTGGAGTTAATTACTTTGCAAATAAGAATCCAATGTATTTAATACTCAACTCCTTCCATAACATTTCTGGTGGAATCCGGTAAACCTGTGGTGTTGCTTTTTCCTGTCTGTGCCTGTTACTAGCTCTGAGGAGAAGCAGCCTCATAACCCAGAGGTCTGAGAGAAGGTGGTAAGATCAGTTGTGTTGGTACTGTACATGGAGATACCCAGGGAAGAAGGGGGGAAGTAGCAGGTCCCGTTTCATCTCAGCTGGGAGTCAAACTGCTCCCCAGTGCTCTCCAGAACAGGCACTGCCAGGACAGCTCTGGGAGTAGAATTATGATGATCCTGTTCCCTGGAACAGGTCTCACTCAGGCTTCCCAGACAGGCATTTGATTTAAGTATGACAAACGTGAGGGCTCCCAAGCCAGTGAGTTGCTCCCAGCACTGGAATTGTATTTGGTATCTTGAGAGTTGAATTGCAGCTGCATCATTATAAATAGTTATCTTCCCAGAGTTCTCTGGAAGTAGATTCTCTGCCATGAAAAGGAAGAAACACTTTTCTTCAAAGGTTTGCAGTTTTTTTAAGTTCACTTTATCATCCTCATTTGCTGTAAGCCAGGGCCTGTGGTGAGTTTATGAGCAAGTCCTTGAGGGGTCACAGAGAGATGACTCTGTTTAAACTACATTGTTCTCTCTAAAAGTTCATCTCAGTGCTTTGGCTTGTGGATGCTTTTCCTGAGCTACTGATTTTGAGATGCTCAGACAAAATCCTCCACATTTATTAGCTTCTTGGGGCTTAACTTTATCCTGAAGTTCGTAAGTTGTGGGCTGGGCTTATGGGAAGGGTTGTAAACAGGCACACATTGCAAACTGAAAGCTGTGAACCCAGCCTTGTACATAAGTACGAGTAGAGGTACAGCCTCCTCTTCCATGAACATGAGTGTCTCTTTCATTGGAGAGGCAACAACATAGAGGGATACATTGCCTGAAAGAGAACTTATCTTCCAAGAGCACAGTTACATTCTCTGCTGGGACTCAAGAAACTTGCCCTGAGAACAAATGAAGAAATATGTTCCCTTTAGAATTAATGAAGGTATGTTTTATTTGTACTGAACTTAATTTTAACATTTTCAGTTTATTCTGGACATAGATCCTTCATGGATTAAATCTAAACGCCTTTTGAGCAATGGCCATGTGGGATTTCATATTTCTGCTTATGTGGGAGGGTTCAGATTCGAGCTATTAACGTTCTCAGGGAGAGCAAGTGAAGTTACAATGTTAGGTATGAGACACGTTGGCTCTGTGGCAGATGTCTCTGCACAAGATCCTACACCCCAGAAAACCACAGCACTTAGGAAAATATGGCTATAAGTTAAATGCTTGAATTGCTGTGTGTGCAAAATCATTAGCTACTGTTGACACAGTTCAAAAAACTACAGCCTTATTCTAGAACATCTAGAATAGATGCAAGTGCATCCATTATCCTTAGAAAGACTGAGTATCGGCCACGGAGAGGTTAATAATGTCAGCATTTAAGTGTAATGACAATATTTAGGCTTGTGTGGTAACACTTTTTAGAATGGATGAGTGGAAGATCACACTTGGTGCTAGTTAATCTGTCAAAACCCCAGCATACTGGGTTATACCTTCACAGTTCCTTACTATACCAAAGAGCTGGAAGTTAGTTTATTTAAACAAAAATTGGTATCTGAAAATATTTAAAATTAAAATCTTGAGACACTCTGGCTGGTGGATATATTCTAATAATTATCAGAGGAATCTCATTGTGGGTATTTTAGGAGTATTTTCTAAACGACACACTTTTGTATTTCTAATTTGTTGTTGTTGTTGTTATAAGAAGAAATGAATACTAAATGCAGTAACAGGTGCATGAGGCATAAAAGGCATAAACACTTCATGAAAGCATTTATAAATCAGTGCTTTCCCATATCAAGCATGAGACTAAGTGAGATACTTTTCAGGAACATTAGAAAGATAAGAACTTGTCTAACTTTACTCCAGTGTTAATGGAAGTATTATTTAATCAGAGTGAATACAGCAGAAAAGGTGAAATTAGGTGATGTTCAGAATTGGAATGCTGCTGCTATTCCCAATGCCTGCAAAAGTGAGAAGTTTGATATGGCTTCTTTTCTATGGCTTCTTTTCTACTTATACAGACCTAGATTTATTGTAGTCAAGTCCAGTTGACTTACATGGTGCAGATTCATATTATTTCTATGATAAACTTGCAGTGACAAAAAAGAAGAAAAGAGAAATCTTAAAGAGAAAGACAGAAAATTTGAATCCATTTCTCTTAAGATTTCTCAGGGAAGGAGTGGAAAACTGTTTGCGTGGGGTGATTTAGTGGTTAATGCAGATTAAGTTTTCCAGAATAGTTTCCCATATGCTTCTCTATTGTGACTTTTTACTGATGCCACTGGATGCAATAATAATTGCAACACAGTGACTTATTTCACAACATAATATCCTTAGGATGAGGAATTAATTATTCTTTGCCATAAATACCATTCACAACCACTTTCTTTGTGCTGCTAGTCAAGTAAACAGGATTTCAGATTTGTCTTCTCCAAAGACATCCTCAGAAGCTCTTTATCCATTTTATGCCTCCGTTTTCTAGTTTCTAAAATGAGATCTACACCTGATTAGTGAAGCAGGGGAGGATGCAATGCATGTAAGTGAGTTTGTGTGAGAGCAAGAGAGTGGGGAGGGCTGTCACGGTAAATCCATAGAGATGTATTTTTATCTCTTCTGTGATTATCAAAAAGGTATGTACCACTGAAATATTATTTAAGTCAATGTTATGCTCGGGATGCTCATCTTTATTTTTGTTGCTATGTTCAATTATACCATATTTATGCCAGGTTACTTTTATTCAAAGCATGATTTGGCCTGGTTTAAAAATGCTTGTGCTAATGTAACTGAAGTCTCCAATCCACCTTTGCATGAGGAAGCAGTTGGGGGGCTTTCACACACCACTGCCACTGAGCTGTCTGTTCAGTTGATCTTCTGGAAATCACCTTTTTCTGTGCTTTGGCCATCATGGTTCACATGCTGGTGGATTGGTGTAAACTCTCCTCAGCTGATGGGGAGAAGTGTGAAACATAAACTACCGCATAAGCTGTGTTGCTTCCAAAGAAATGCAAAGTGAACCAGGTTCTCAGAGCCCTAAAGTGCTATGTGTATATTCCACGTGCACAGCAGCCCAGAACTCAGAGTCAGGCATAAGTGGGGAAGGACCTAGGAATAAGAGGGAAATTAAGCAATGTTAAAAACTTGTGAACTGTCATTTATCTCTTCTGGGGCTTCTGATTGAGATTTCTGGCCTTAGTGAGCTTTTTTCTTCTCATGAAGAATATTATGCATCTTTTCTATACAGGCCTTAGGAAATAGTATAGCAGTGATTGCACCCAGCCTTCAGGATTTCCCCTTTGTACTAGACTCAGCTTATTCACTTCATGCATCATCATTCACAGCTTGGTGTGCTGATTTCAAAAATTCTATACATCTACTTGACACAAAGAGGAGAGACAGAACATAGTGGTGGATGTGCCTTTGGTGCATGTAACGACTGTTCTTGAATGCCATTTGCAAGGGAAGAAATCTTGAAAGTCAACGGGAACTTTGCTCATTCAGAGTTCAGGATAAGGCACTTGGCATTGATTTCATTTTCATTTTACTGTGCTGCCAAATCAGAAAAGCTTCTCTTCCACAAAGTTAAGAAAAGATATTTTAATACAAATCATTCTTTTCTCTCTCTGTCTTCCCCCCCTCCTTTTTTTTTTTTTTTTTTTCCTTTAAGATTCTCTGGGCAGTTTGCTTTTTACAGACTGTAAACAGCAAATGTCATAGTAAGAATTCCTTTTTAAAAAGTTATACTTTCATTATTGAGCAAAAAGTTCCTTTCTTTTAAACTTTAGTCTGTTAAACAGGAGAACATTTGTGAAACAGGTGTGAATTTTTTAGGAATGTACCAGAACTGGGATAGTAAGTGAATTAATTGTCATGCCCCTAAAGTAAAAGGAAGTAAAAGAGCTAAATATCCAAACTGGCAGATGTATGCATCAAGGTTAATTTGATGTAGTTTTCCAGGAGTTCAATAGGTCCACATGAGTTGCTACAGTAAGGATTAGCCCTGTCTGCATTCTCTTGCGTAATGTCCTAAGAACAGCTGGAAATTTTTCCAACTTGGCCGATTTTATGCAGAGCATGCAATGTGATAACAAAAGGTTTTTTTAAACTATTCTTAAAGTGAGGAGACTAATTTCTTGAAAATATTTTGCTTCCTTTTCCAGTAACTTTTCTGCTCTTCTCTCAATAGATTTCAGTCTGTACTTGTGTCAAAGGGGAATAATTCTAGCCAAGAACAAGATGTTTTGATTTGAAAGTCCTGTGTAAACAGGTACTAAATATTTTGGATTAATTGTTAAAGGAAATAAGGATTCTTTTGTTGTGTTTTGGTTTTGGTTTGTTTTTTTTGTGTTTTGTTTTCATTTAGACAGCAGTATAAGAAAAATAATACTTAAGAATTTAGACTGTGGTGGTATTGAAAGATCTCCTGCTGCACATTCTGGAGTGGGAAACATGATTGTTTTGGCCTCTTAGCAGAAGACTGTCCATCTGTGGGCTGGAGTTACTTTGCTATTCAGTGACTGCCAGGCCAATTAACAATAGGGAGAGACTTGTGAGCTACATGGAGAAGCATGGCACTTTGCCAAAATCTGGCAGATCATTTGGATTTCCTGTTACATGAAACTTCTGCTACAATAATTTTGTTTTCAATTATTCAAGAGGGGACTAGATTTTAGGCTAGCCTATGCAGATTTCAATAGCACTGAACAAGAATTAGATGAGATTGTGCAGTTCTGTTTCTGATTCCTGTGCTCTGGTTCTGCTCATCTCCATCTCCCTCCTTGATCCTCCCAAGATTCAGAAACTGGATATGAACATAGTCTCCACATCTAGGGTAGTACTGATCATACAATCCTACTGGTTTTTTTGGACAAATGCATTTTCACTGGTTTGTCAGAATGCCAATTCAGGATGCTGCTCTGATACACAAAATCTTAGGAATGTTAATTTCTCCTTACACTGAGGTTTCATCACGGGAAAATCTCTCATTTCCTAACAGAACTACTGATCTCTAGTTTTCATCATAATTCCAAACAGCTTCACAGCAGAACCCTGGCCAGTTGCTGACAAGATATGAAAATATTGCTGATATGATATTGCAAGAGTCAAGTGCTGAGCACCTCTATACCCAGCTCAGTTTAGGACTTCACGAGCAGGAAGGAGGACTGCAGGAAAACACTGCCCAGGAGAGGTGTTGGGAAGGCACTGGTAGACATTTGGTGCTTGGTCTGCTTCATCTTCAGTGCAAAGTGGGTAGGTGAGTAGCAAATGTCCTTTTGCCTGTATCTGCTTATGGGCAAGCCTATCTATGTTGAAAGCATTGCTAAGTGAAGCCAGGGTTTCTGTATCTTGGTGGAATCCAGAAGAAGAACAAGTTTATGCTAAAGTTAGGGCATATTAACTTTCTCAGGAAAGCACTTTGTATTCTAGCACTAGATTGTCTGCTTTAATTTTGACAAGGAAGTAGGTGACTGTGGTCCTTGAATGAGAAGCAGCCCACAGGGTAAACTCCTTGGTGAGTTTCAAAACTTTGATGGCTGAGGTCATTACCAACCCATGAGAGAATTTCCTGAACAAATCCTAACAAGAAACACTGCTAGTTTTAGGTTTTAAGATTTCTGTATAGGTCTGCCCATAGAAGCACTGGGGAGAGAAGCAGCAAGTGAAACAGACCTTCATCAACAGGGAGATAAGAAAGTCATAAGAAAATCAAGGTTATAAGGTTATAGGGCTTAGGTGGGAGGGAGAGGATTTGGGTTTACCTTGCCTCTGTCATGAGAAACAAGAACAATTCCAAAGGGGAAGCGAGTGACTTTAAGAAATTGCATCACAAATTTTGTTGCAAAAATAACCCTTGAGCAGTTTTCATTTTAACATGCTTTAGACTGAGAGCTTGTCAGAGGAGTAGGACTTGTTTTCCCCAACTTCTAAACCATTAGGTGTGATTTTGATGATCATGGTCATTCATGTATCTAAGCAGGTTTAATCACCATTTGTGCCTGTCTTAATTCTAGCTCCAAGACTGGCAGCCCAAAGGGAAGTGTGGGAAAGCAAATAGTAACCCACAGCATGGGAGGTAAGTGAAAGCTGTGACTCTGTGAAATGCATTGTTCCAGTTAAACTGAGATCCTTTCCTTTTCTTTGAAGCCTTATAGGCAGTGTTCATGATCTGTAGTGGTGCATGTGGAAGGGAGGATGAGAGACAGAGTGCCAATTTAAAAGTAGGCTTTTATGATTTAATCACAAATCTCATTCTCTTGCTGCAGACATGAGAAGTATGCGTGTAGAAAATGGCATTAGTACCAAGAGGGTTTTTCTGAGTCCATGTAGTGAAGCTGGGCAGGGAGGTTAGATGTAAAAAAGGAGAATGATACAACTAATGGAGATGGAAGGGGAAGACCCAAAGGTAACGTGATGAAAGGGGGTTATCACCTTGAAACGTCTATGTTTAACTTCTGAGGATTATTTAAAACTGTGAAGAAAACAACACAATGTTATTTTGTATTTAAAATACATCTGTATTTTCTGTGTGTCTGTTACTTTTTCATGATGCGCAACGCAACAAGAATCTAGCTTATTTTTACCTTGAAGTGTGAACACAACAGAACAATCAGTTGTAGCTAATGAATGACCAAGAACAATAAAGATCTACTGGCATTTGTCCCTAAAATCTCTGTGTGAAGGAGAGGACAGGGGAGCTTTGGGAGGGAGGTAGCCCAGATCTGCTGAATTTCGATGAGGATTTCTGTAGTTTGTCTCCCATTCTCGTTGGCTGCATTATTATTTATCTCATCACTCAAATTGTGGTAGATGCTGCTTGCCTTACAGTATGAATAACAAGCTGTTGGGCTCAGTAGAGTTCACTTATGCAGTAGGAGAGAATAATTCTCTCCTCTGACGGAACTGCTGGGTAAAATTTAATAGTCTTGGCTGTGCCCCAGGGGGTTAGGGTAAAGGATCATAATGGTCCCTTCTGATCTTAAAATATATAAGTATATAACAATATCTAAGTATATACCAGGACTGTATCCTGGCCACAGTACAGTCAATGAATTCCCCCTACAGTGTCTTCTCTGACATGTTGCAGTCTAAAAGCTTAAGAAAGACACAGCATGGAGCAGCATGACCACAACAGATGATGTGAGAGAATAGGCAAATTACTAAACGAAGATCCTGTGGTTACTTGCATGTGTCATATGGCATGCATATACGAACATATACCCTTTGGCACAGGAAGTATCATCAGATTATGCTTAAATGACCATGTTCATGTATCCCTTCAATAACTTTTGCTGAAGTATAGAACATAAAAATTACTTTAAAAATTACTTTAAAAATTGTTGGATCAAGTAATACAGAAAACAAATGTATACTATCAGGTCCCCATGTTATCCCACAATTTGTGCTGCCATATTCCCACTTCTTTATTTGATAGCATTGTTCATATTAATCGTTCAGCTTAACCTGAAGATGGACATTAGTAACAGTTCTCTGGTAAATTTTGGCTAATGATAAACTGAAAATATCAACTTTTTTCACCTGAAACATCTAATTCCCTTTGTCTAATTCACATTCTAATTCCCTTTGTCCAGTGAAGTGTGTCATCTTCAGATTGGAATATTTGTCAGTAGGATCAGCTGTTAAATGTTTGACATCCATTTCAGTGGCCTTAAGTACTTTCAACATGTACAGCCTTCTGAGGATAGAGGAAAAGTGAAGATAACACCTGGGTAGTGCTAATGATTCTGATGTCTGAATACCGAAGAACTAGTTAGGATTGCATTTTTCAGGTGCCTGTAGGGCCCATAGGCTAGGAAACTTTTTATAATGAAAATTTAGGTCATGCTGAAATTGCCAGAGATCCTTGGGATCTGTGGGATCCTTGGGATCTTATGTTCTCGCTGGCGGATAGAGAGGATGGCAGATTTCACACTCCAGTACTGATTTGTCCTTTGTTCTTAAGGAACCTCTCAAACATCATGGCTGCAATAGAGGCATTGTACAGACATTGTACAGAGTATGTGCTTTCAATTAAATAAAACTGAATCAAGTAAAGGAAATGTGACCAGGATGTTGATGCAGTCTTCTCGTGAGGTGGTACCTGGGATGTAGCATGCATGCCTGCACCACATTCTCAGTCACACAGAGCAGCTGGAGAAGTTTGAGACTGCGGCTAAAAAAAAGACTTTGGGGCAAGAGGTCTAGAAGACATTCTCAGGGGAGATATAAAGAGGTGGGTATGTGTGGGACTATGTGATGACTAGTGAAGTGAGTAAGAAGTCTGCATGACACCTGAAGGACGCAAAAAGATAAACTAGTTCTACTAGATGGTGCCCCATGACACAACCAGGAAAAATGGGTTAGATTTAAGGAGTATTTTATCAAAGGAATGCCAGGAAAGTAAAACTCGGATACACAGGTTCTCTCCAGGAGAATATTTCAGATGTTAAACATCTGAATAAAATACTGCAGAGAAGAATCTGCTGTTGGAAGAAGGGGAGATCAGTGCTTCATGGCTGTTCTCTGCACATAAATTTATGAATCAACACTGACAGTTCACATAGGCTAGTCGATGTGACTTATGTTTCCAGTAAGTTTGTAAGTATTGCTCTCCTGCATGAAGTTGATCTTTGACTGAGCTCAAGAACCCAGTCATTTGTAAGAGAATTGATTTTCTCTGATTGAAACATATATCCTGAATGTCATGGAAGCCTGGGAGTGTTACACTAGGACAGAACTTGTGGTTTAAAAATAATTCCTAATTTTGAGGTTGTTTTCTGTCCTGGTTTCACTGTGATGAAATCATAAGCCAGACATGATCTATAAGCCATTAGCAGTTTGGAGTCAGCCAGGGCAGCTGAGCTGAGTTGGCAACAGGTGGATCCCAGCCCAAAAACATCATGCTCAGTATAAAGGGAGAGGTTTGCTTCAGAGGAGAGTATCTCTTGTTGGTGTCTCCTACTCCTGTTCTTAGGGACTCCTTTCCTGTTTATTGTGACCATGGTATATTTGCTGGGCAAAGTATAGCTTTGGATATTGGCATTGATGTTTGTTTTTGTTGTTTCATGAATCTGTTTTCATTTCAGTCTGTAATTTTCCTCTCATTTTCACAATACCTCTTCTTGGCTGGGGAGGGGTCATCTGGTAATAGAGTAACTGCTATAGTTTAGCCCTGGGTATGGATTAAATGTAGATGTCTTCCCTGTTAGATCTGAAAGCACTTTGCAAAGGAAATCAGTGTAACTGTTACATTACAGAAATGGTCCAGGGACAGCCAGTAAGGCAGTGGTGGAGCCAGTAGTCATCCCTTGTCTCAGATTGATGCTCTGCCCACTGTTTGGAAGAGAAAATTCAGAACTGGGCTTATTATTGTCTTGTCTGCAGCATTTCATTATGTTGATGATAACTCCAGAACAGCTTCAGTAGCCATGAAAGGAAATTGCTCCAAATTTTCTCCTTGCACCTCTGCTAAGGGTTACTGGCCTTGTATATATGTGTAGTGTATATATGCCATATCTTCAACCACTGCATACTAGCTTAACCTAATCATGTTTTCACATACACTGGACTACTTATGATAGAGGGCTGGTAATCTTGGTGTGTCATATGGGCTTTGTCATCCTGGTGTAGTTGTTTCCTATTTTTCATCAGTGTGGACTGCCAGAGCTTATTTAGGGACAGCCAAACTAGGAGTGTGTGAGGGTGGCTCAGCCACTCAGCACTGCCCGAACCTTTTTGTAGGCTTTGTGTGATGGCTTTGGAGATCTGAAGGATCTGTGTGGCTTCCTTGGTGCTAACAAGATCCTGTGGCTGTTTGTAATTTGTGGGAGGTGCTTTGTGCTACAGGCTTGGTGGAACTTCAGAAATCAGTGAATACAAATTCACTCAAAGTACTTTAAATGAAAAGATACCCTTCTTCCTCCCAATAACAACCACATTTAAAAGCTGGGCTTAATTTCACAAAAAAAAAAATTAAATAGTTTACATCTCTTGAAGTGTGTAGCATGCTTTATTAAAAATAAAAGGCATTTTATGTGTTGTGCAGTAAGGTATGCAGATAAATCCTAAAGACAAGGAAAGATAATGGGACTTAACATCTATCACTGTTCTCTTGCAAAAATTCTAAATTATGGGGATTTGATGTAAATTTACTTTGTTTCAAATCAATTATGTGACAGGGTAACTTGTAGCTGAGTTTGCTGCTGCTTTGATGCATCCGTTGAATCTACTAGCAGCTGCAAAATTCCAGGAGCCTGGCCTTTTCATGATTCAGTGACCATGTAATTGGCCATGGGATTTATTCAGCCTTTTCATTCTATGTGACCCTTCCATACAGCATCCTACCCAAAAGTCCCAGTTAAAATCTGTGGCTTTATGTTGTGCATTCTGAATGAACATCTCACAATTTAAAATCCATTTTTTACAATATGAAATATCATAATGGCTGCCTGCTTGTTTACATCATCAACAAAGCTTAAAGTATACAACTTGACTTTAACACATAATGAACTGGGCCTTTGTGAGCAAAGGACATTGGGTTTGTACTCTGTGTCTATGTTGGGTACTGCCTGGAGTCAACTCACATCAGGTATTTCTGCAAAGCAGTTACTAAATCGATCATCGGGAGTGGCCACAAGCACATGCAGAGGGATGAAGTCAAGCACACAGCCCCCATCCTGAAAAAGTCCGGGATTTAAATGCTGCGACTTAATCATTTAGCAGCACTATTTGAGCAGTTTAAAACATAACTACTCTTGGGAGCCAGCTCCCTTGTCTATCCACCCTCTGGCTGGGAGCTCTGGGTATGGGAGGAATGCAGGATTGGGTGCTTATCTCTTCATCTCCTCTCTGCTGTGTTTTGAGTTGCTAACTGGAGTGGTGATGGGCCTGGAAAAGATTGGCTGGGGGAGGTCAGCTGCTGCACTCATAGGCACTGGTGGGAATGGATGTGGAGTGTATATGGGTAATGTAGTTTCTGTGTTGTGGTACAGATTCTGTATTCTAAAACCATGTAGTATAACTGAAATTACCTACTTGTACATGCATGATGTACATCTTCAGTAAGACAGCTTTATATAAGCAATGTGTCACAACTGGGAGTCTAGCCCAGAGGTTATCATCTGTGGGAGAGTTGTTGCTTCAAGCACTAAAGGTCAAGATTTCAATCTCTGTTATACGCTTTAGTGTGGAATAACTAGTTTTACAAAGGTGTGGCTGAAATAAAAAATTACTGTAGGTCTCACTTCCAGGGCCTACGGTGTGACAGGATTATAAATACAGTATTAACCAGGAGAACTCTGCAAAATCACCAAAACTGCCTTTTACATGTGAGAACTGAATTTGTTATAGGTTGTTTCAGGAAAGAAGAGGGGAAAGTGTGCCTTAGAATGCTGCTGTTATTAAAAATATAAGTAGAAAAAAGTCTACTTTTTTTCTAGTAAGATTTCCTTTCTGAAACTAAGATTGATATTTTTTTTTTTTTTTTTTTCAGAGCAATAAAGCTCATCCTCTAGCAGTTGTTGCTGTCTTGATTTGGAGGAAGTGAAAAGTGATTATGTCAGTTAGTTAAAGAAGCATTATTAGTGTCTCTATGAGCACTGGTATGTGGTATGTGAATGGAGAGCAACCAGGAAGAGCTTTGCTCAGAACTCTAGTAGGATAGTTGAACAGGACTGTAATTACTCTGGCAGCCAAGAGGACTGTCAGAGAAAGCATTATAATGTCATTTGCCAAATATTACTTCTTTGAGCTTATCAAATTTGCAGCCAGTGTTGGTGGATCCAGAATCTTGAAAAGAGCACTTTAACCCTTTAGTATCAGCCTAAAGCCTCCATGATGGATTGCTCCCAACTGCTTGGCAGGTCTGCTATCTTTCACCCTTTCTTCCTCTGATGAGTGAGGCAGCTTTCCATCCACCATGTGAAAGTTTACTTGAGAAAACTAAAATACTGCAAAATGTGCCATACAGAAAGGTTCATTTGAGTCCAGGGTTTTCTGAGTGCTGTTACACAGCACCATGCCTCCTTCCTTGCTTTCTGATCCCATGGGCTAGAAGAAGGTCATTCATTCATCAAACAGTTGAAGAATTGGAAAAAAGACCCTAAAAAATGAGAGACGGGTAGCTGTAGCCCTCGGGGAAAAAGGAAAGGACAGGGGTTGTGCTTTAGACCCAGCCAGGAGCTGAGCATTACGTGGCTACTGGCTCACACCTCCCCTCAACCCCTGTGGGGTGGGAAGGAGAATAGGGAGGAAAAGGCAAAACCCCGTGGGTTGAGATAAGGAGAATTTAACAGAACAATGCAAGAGAAGAGGAAAAAATTGCAATAACAACAACAGTAATGAAACAATTTATAAAGTGAGTCATATAAAACTAACTGAACTGCCTAAATCTGCACGGAGGGCTCTGCCCCAGAGCTCACAAACCCTGCCCAGTTTAGCTCGCCCCCACAGCTTTATGTAGCGGGTGTGACATCAGTATGAGAGTGAATATCCCCTTGGCTGGTTCCTTGTCTACCCTGGCTGTGGCCCTCTCACAGCTTCTGGTGAAAATTAACCCTACCCTAGCCGAACCCTGGACAACAGGGTGACCAGTGCTGTGAAAATCTTAAAGGGGTCTCTGAGCACATTGCTTTTAAGTGACATTTTTATAACACTTCTTAAATTCTATAATAGTTAGTTGCTGGTCAACCTGGTTCACAGTACAGCACTGAAAAGCGCAGCTGAAGTATGATGTAGGCTCATGAGTTTGCTATTTTTCGCCCTTAGATGAATTTTTAACATTTCTGACTTAAAATGGCAGATCACATGAGGTGAAAGAAAATGCACAGTTCCCTAATTATCACTGGGTCACCTCAGGGATGCCACAGTGCCCCATTAGTCACAGTAAATGAGTGAGGCATTGAGGAACTGGAGGCTGTTGGGTGGCATCCTGCATCTGCATTCACATCCTTGATGTGGGCTTTGGCTTCCTACATCACATTCCATCTAGGAACGATCTCAAATCACTGTGCAGACTTCAATGAGTTCAGCCACAAGTACCTGTACTTCCTGGTGTCCAGGACCCTAGTGTTCTTACAACATCCCTGGATGATAAGAGATCCCTAGAGATTATAAGTATGTAGCTTTCACATAGGTTTACAGATGATAAAGCCAAAATGTTGGAGCCTGCATGCATAAAGAAAATGTGTGTTCGTGTACAGAAGATAATGTTGTTTAAGATCATGCCTTTAGCTGAGGTAGCACAGCTTTTGATAAAGAACATTTTATTATTCTTCTTTAATAGATTAGAAAATGTGTTTCTTTCAATCAAAAATAGTTCACTTTTTTTCTTTCTACAGGTGTTATGTATCTTTTTCTTTTTTTTTTTTTTTTCTTCCCCCACCCCCCCACCTTGGAAAGCTGGACCACTGATTGAGGCTTCCCTGAACTGATTTGTGTAATTTAAAAGTTCATCTCCAAAAATCATTACATTGAACTTCAGGGCTGAATTAGAGCAGTTATTTATTAGCTTCCAGACTCAGCACCCAGAACATACTTTATTTCCAAACTGAGTATTTTTCTTCTCTAGCTTTCTGATGGATGCCAAACATTTTCACAACAATATTCTATGATCTTGCCCCAAAGACAAAACCCATGTTCTCTTAGTCTCTAAACCTTCTCTGGTAAATTCTTCTCTTGCTTTTTTTTTTTTGGGGGGGGGAAGAGGCTTGCTTTCCAGGCCCACTATGGCAGGTGTAAGAGTAATGAAACTAAAATACTGTGAGGTTTTTTTGACATATCAGAAAAGACACAGTTGTGAGATTGGGAGATTTTATTCTCCAACATTTAATACAGCCAGTGGCTGTTATTAGACACCAGCTACTGACATACGCTCTAGTCTTAAGTGTTAGAGAACACGTTAGGAAGGATGCTGTAACATAAATCCCATTTGGTTTAGGAAAAGCATTAAAGTCAGGTTTGTTTTGTTTTGTTTTTCTTCCTCTAAACAATGACAGTTCTGTGAAAAGTGATTTTTGTGTATTGTAATGAAAAATATGAAGGTGTTATGCTGTGACAGTTTAAGTAATGAATAATTACAATTAACTTAACAAGTATTGACTGTATGTGACGACTCTGTGATGGCAAGCAATATATGAAAATTATAACCCTCGCTGGTAGTTAACAAGCTCAGCCTCAGTGCAGTTAGGAGCATATATGCATTGGCGACATGCTGAACAATTCAGCTGTCCTTCCAGCTCCTCTACCCGCGATTATCTGTTGCCTAAAGCTGAACTGCCAGCAGGGATGTGCTCCTGAGCTGCTGCAATTCACAGGTTGGTTTATCAGCATAAGCCACTGTTAGTCCTGCTTTATTGTTCGCAGCTCAGAATATTTACATAACGGTTGAAAGGAGGATCTCTGCAGCTTCCATTGCTGAATCCAGTGGGAATTGTGCATCAGAGCCCTGGGGGATTTACAGCACCTTTTCCAGTCCCTAAATCAACAGCACAGAACGTAACTTTTAGAGCTCGCAGCAGCACAGAGCATGTGAATATTAGTGCTATGTGGTGAAATCATTGAAAAGAGTTGAGTGCGGATCTGAGTGATGCGATACCTGATTTTGAACTGGTCTATGCAGTACAGTCAAATCCTCTGGTTGCTGCAGAGACATAAGAATATGAAGCTGTGCTCTCGTGTGCCTTTGGACACAGCCTTGGTACTGCTAAACTCTACGGCTTATATAGTGCTTCTCAGTAGTGTGGAGGGAGTTAGTTTTATCATTTGAATTTGAAGGACTAGGAAACTTGGGCCATAGGAGTCCAATATGCTTCTGAAAATTCTTGCAGATAGTGAAGGGCAGCAGGATTTGTGCCTTTCTACCCTTCCCCCCCCCATCCAGGTCACTAGTGCAGCCCCCCTGGGCAGTCACAACAGAGGGCTTTTCTGGCAGTGGCTTCTGTGCTTGGTGTGCTTGTGAGGGCCACGGAAGAAGGTGCTAAATTCTCACTCTTATTTGTAGAAGTGCAAATCAGGCTTAGTCATGATCTGGACGTAAATATTCCAGCTCAGAAGAATTTACAGGCAGGACCCGAATGAATGGAGGCCAGCCGCATGTTGATGGCTGTTTAGATGAAGGGATTGACAAGGGGATCCATAGCTGCAGGCAGTGGACCAGTTTACCGCTCCCAGCTGTCCACCCCACCCATATTGCCCAGGCAGCTCAGCAGCTCATGAACGTAGATAGATGCTCAGTAGAGTGGCATTTCAGAGGGAAATGGACTGATACTAGCTTGCCTTAAAACGTGCAGTGCTTGAGCTCAGCAGCTGCCTTGCTTGTGGCTGTGCCATCTGGGCTGTGGTGTGCAGGGGTAGCCTTAGCTGCCTCATACCGTGCCAGCCCCATTTCCCAACCAGTGCCCTGAGCATAGTGAGTTTTCCACTAGCAAACAAGCAGTACCGTTTTAGGGGTTACTAATAAGCAGATAATTAATATTGTTCTAGCAGTGTTGCCTGCCATGCAGAAATGTGTTTTGGAAAACTCAGAGATAATGAGAATGACTTCACATGAATTTCACATTTATAAGCAACCCTGGTTGAACAATTCCAACAGGAGCCAAAGCTTCCTTGAAGGCCATGCACTAGAGAACAGACCATCCGCTGTTCCCCACTGACTAGGCACGTGGGACACTGCCAACCCGGCCGAGGTGTCAGAGCTGTGACCTCTAAGTGTGACAAACCCATTATTGAACCCTAAAGCAATCTTCTTATGTACTTGGCGTTATTGTTATCTGTGGTGATCAGAAGATGGGGGAGGGGGGTACCCTGATCTGTGAAGTCCCAGTGAAAGGTGCTGGCTAGGGAGGAGGTGGAGGCCCATTCCGGTATGACTACTGGGAGGGGACTGCATTCCTCTGCTCTCTTCCACCCAGGGGTGGAGCACAGTCGGAAGCAGCATGTTTGCTTTCATCTGTCCTGATGATAAGCTGACACATAACCCTGGAACATCTTTCCTTTGGCCCTTCTCTGGAAAAGAGACAGTGATATTAATCCTCTACCCAAGATGAATAAAGATATGACTGGGTATATAGAAAGAAAAAATGCTGAGGCGTAGATTAGGCCTGATCAGTGCTGATTAACTTTGCCTTGAGCTACATCAGAATAAACCTCTTATGGTGTCCTAGACTTTTGCAAAGTGCTGTTCATCAACGGCTCTCCACACTGCCTCACTTGCACTTGCAGAAGGGACAATGTGTTAACTTAGTGATGCCTCCTCTTGTACTGTAATTTAAAAATGAAATCTCACTGAGGCACAAGAACAAAACCAAACCTCTCCAAATTAATGTGATTGTAAAAATTGACAGAGGCGTGAGATTGATACAAACAGTAACAAATATATGGAGCAAGATTTCTAAAAGTGATGTGGAGAAAGATTATAGGATTGTCCAGAAGTGAGGGCCTGTAACTCTGGTTATAGGGTGATGCTTTGATAGTTAGATGAGCAAAGGACTCAATATGTTGCAAATAATATTAAAGGTATTTAAAAAAGCTTCTTGTTAAGATTAACTGAAAATTTTAACCTGGAAAAATGTGGGATTGGTCAGTGTGGTTGTCCAGAATGATATACAGCAGTATGTGTAGGATTTTTCCTGGGAGGGCAATTACAAGTTCTTTTACCCATTTCTAGAGGATCAGTCATTACATCTGCCATGCAAGTGACATATGGCTCATTTCCGCCCCCCCGTTTATGCCTTAGTTTCCTGATCTTTGGCTTTCTGTTGCAATGCTTACCTTTCCAAAGTGTTTATGGGTTGAAAGCATTAAAGCTGAAGGCATTACTTTAGCAGAGATATAAGTCATTGATCACAATCAAAAGCTGCAGATGAGTCCATTGTTTTTAGCTGGTATTTTGGCTCTGTACAAGTTTACTTCCAGTCAGACAGCTTAATAGCATCGGCACTTTTAGCTCCCAATTAGTTTTTAAAATTAACCCTTCATCAAGGTGATGGGAGGTGACAAAGACACATTTCACTGTAATGAATATAAATTAGGGGTATGTTTTGCACCTCCTATTGTTCTGAATATTGGGCTGGAGACAGCCTTTTCCAGGGGCTTGGCAAATAACTTAGAGAGGTTAGATTTTTTCAAAGGAGCTGTAATCATACTTAAAATATCTCTTCTCCCAGTCATACATACACAAACATGTCTGTTTAGAGAGTAAAAATTGGTATTGCTTGAACAGAGGCATCTGGGAGAAAGAGAAATACTTTGTAGAGGGTTTAGTAGACCTACCCTTGCAGTATTTGTAACAGGTAATTTTTCGTAGTGACTTTGGGTAGAGTATTCACCAGTGTCTGCCAAAGATAAATATTTTCCTCTGAGTTTGGATGCACATACTGTATTGGTATGTTTGCAAATGAAGGACACTTGATTGTTACTTTTCTTTTTTTTTCTTTTCTTCCCTCTCTCTTTTCTGTTTGTTTGTTGTTTTGTTTTGGTTTTTTTTTTCCCCAGGTGATAGTAAAATCTATTGAAAGAAGTTTGAATGATTTATTTTATTGGTTTTTTAGGTCCTGTGCAGAGATGTGAGTAAATTGACCCAAAATATACTATGACTACTTATTTTGCACGTGTTGGGAGCTATGAGTCCAAGCATGAAGGAATGATATCTTCCTGCCAAACACCCTCAAGTGCTGGGCTGGCATTTTGTTAATTATATATGCTATTTTATTGACTTAACGTTCATGCCATGGCAGCACTCTGCAGCAGGGCTTGGAGGCCTTGGGGTACAGTTTCAGGCTAAGTCTGAGCTGCAGCCAAAGTTGCTGCCTTCTGCTTTGTGCCAGGCTAATGGTCACCTGGATTAAGGAACTGATGCTGCTGTAAACTATGTTTTTCTTCTGGAATGAATTTTTTTTAGCTGGATTAACTCTGACAAGTTACCAGGGCAAAAGGAGAGTGGTTGTAACCCAGGAATGTGGCATGAACTGTTTTAGTGTAGCACAGATTTAAAGCAAAGAAATAATGTCTGTATTTGTGGTTGGGGAAGTTGTGATGGTCTCTGCTTCATAAGTATTTATAATAGTGAGTATTGTGTGTTTAAGAGATTTGGTTAAATATACATTAATGTCTGTATTTGGCCAGTTTTTCAAGATAAGCAAAGGAGTATCTTTTATTCACCTATTTATAGTTCATGCCTTTTTGTGTTGCTTTGGAATATGAGTACTCTTAAAGGTAGGCATTTGCATAAGGCTTTTCAGGATCAGGGTTAAGTATAATCTTTGCTTTAAATAGGTCTGCTTTGGCTGTGTGAGAACATCATTATTTTTCTTTATCAGGACATTAAAGTGTCTTTTTTATCAGACTCCTCTGTTTTCAAAGTCTCTTGGGTTTTAAATA